>OZ024706.1:24058624-24161426 GCA_964016945.1 Microplitis deprimator | reverse complement strand
AAGTTCTAGGTGTGTATACCCGAACTGATAAATAATAAATAATAATCATAAATATAATTCATAAAATATTAAATAATAACGCTGATAGAAATTTAGTTGGAAATTGTACATGTATAAGTAGTGGTATCGCTACTATAGCGGACCCCACTCCAAAGTGGAAGGAGATATCGCGCGGCGGTAAGAGCTAGAACAGTATGTACTATGCCCGCTCTCGTAGATTAAAATTTTAACTTGAACAATAATAATAATAATAATAATAATAATAATAATAATAATAATAATAATAATAATAATAATAATAATAATAATAATAATAATAATAATAATAATAATAATAATAATAATAATAATAATAATAATAATAATAATAATAATAATAATAATAATAATAATAATAATAATAATAATAATAATAATAATAATAATAATAATAATAATAATAATAATAATAATAATAATAATAATAATAATAATAATAATAATAATAATAATAATAATAATAATAATAATAAATGCCCACGGTGCATGTTGTGCGGCCGGCGGGGGTTTCATTTACCCCGTGGCGCATCGTGGGCAATGTAGGCTGGCCTCCCACCTGCTGGCCTACTAATCGCACAACAACCTTTGCATTGGGCTAACTCCCCAATGTAAAGTATACTGAGTTCAAGATAATCCTGAACACAGAAGTGCTCCCCACAACCGGCCCTTCTCGGATGAGGGCTACCCACTAGCTGGGCGGAGCACCGAGATCCCGAACGATGACGACCTTGGCGAACAACGGACTACATTTAGGTGGACGGAGGAATTACGAGCCGATCTCCTGATGTGCTACAATAACAGTGAACCGGAGCGGAGAGGCTACATGGCTAGGATGCATGCTCTCTGGAGCGATATGCATCCCAATCACAGCAACTTTTCACAACAACATCTACGTGATTATGCTTCTCATCTCCGGCGAACACGAAGATCACTGTTAACTAACAGACGGTTATCTCACCGTCTGTCTTTTCCAGCACAGCTACATCAAGAGAGACGCCGTTCTTTCGAAGACGCCGACAATGATTTTGACACACGGCAAGTATGTATCTCGAAGAAGATACACTACCCAAAACATCTACTTGACACGGAAAACCACGAACTATCCACTCGGATTCAGGAGGACTCTACTTTGCTCACCATCAATCGAGCTGTCTATGATGGTGCCTCCTCACTCTTACCTCCAGCAGGAAGGAATACTTCTTCGCCTGAGGCTAAGATGAGAGGGCGCATTGGACAGCTAACACTGAAGATTGATGATCTCCGGAAACATGTCTCCCGCATTCAGTGTGTGATTGAGTATGTAAATGCTCGAAAAGCATTTACATCTAAAGTCCGCCGCATTGCGGCTGGACTACGATACCAGCATCACACACTGAATAAGGAGAATCTTCTGAACATTAAAGAAGGTTCCCAACAGGTTGCGGGCTTCTGGTGGCTGCTAAAAAGTCACTAGAGAAAAAGCTAAAGCGGGCTTACCGACAACTCTTTGTTTCGGTTAAGTCCTTCACGCTTTCTGACACCTAAAACATCTGTTTCTGGCGATCCCCCATCCATCGAGCGAGTAGAAGCTTTCTGGTCTGAGTTGTATGGTGATCAACCGAACGTGAATCGTGACACTCCAGCTCTCAACGACTTCGAAGCATTCTGTCGACAACACCCGCAACGACAATGCTGATGAAGAGAGCCCTGAAGTCAGCGTGGAAGAAGTTCGTTTAGCTCTGAATAATGGTAAGAACTGGGCTGCTCCGGGTCCAGATGGCATTAACTTATTTTGGTGGAAGAAACTAACTTCTACCCATAGCCATTTGGCCCGGATTTTTACAGCGTTTATCAGAGGCGACGAACCAATTCCAGGTTGGCTTGTAGAAGGGCGAACCGTGCTCATCCCTAAGAAAGGTGACTTGTCTGACCCAAAGAACTACCGACCTATCACCTGTTTGAATGCGGTTTATAAGATTTTTACTAAAATTTTAAACAATCGCATTCTAGAAGTGATAGATCCGGTATGGCAGCAGATATACGAACAACGTGGCAGTAAAAGAGGCCTGTCAGGTTGCAAAGAGAATCTGTTAGTAGATCTTTGTGTCATTCAAGACGCGATTTACTATCAGCGCAACCTGTCAATGGCCTGGATTGACTACCGCAAGGCATTTGACTCAACATCTCATGAGCTTATTCTCTTTTTGCTCAAATGCCTTGGGCTCAATCACGATACGGTGGGATGCATTCAGCGTACGATGCAACTTTGGCAAACACGGTTCCACATTTCATGTGGCAACGACAAACGTGTAACCGAAGTTGTACAGTACAAAAGAGGAGTGTTTCAGGGAGATTCTCTGAGCCCTCTGCTGTTTTGCATCTCACTGTTGCCAATATCTGTTGCGCTACGCCGTACTCGTGGATACTCAGTGGGCCCACCAACTGATCGGAGTTATTCGATCACCCACTTACTCTACATGGATGATCTGAAGGTATATGCACCTGATGAGGAACACCTTCAGACAGCCTTGAACATCGTAGGGGAGTATACACGGGATGTCGGCATGGCATTTGGGTTGGACAAGTGCGCGGTCGTTAATCTGGTGAAGGGTAAGTGCTCTGATGTGCGTGAAGATATCGAGTTGGTAGATGGGAGCGTCATTGACCATCTTGACGCCGGAGAGTCGTACAAATATCTAGGTATTGAGGGGAGTCCTATGCAGGACCTTCCTAAAATCAAAACGACTCTCTGCAGCGAGTATGTGCGGAGACTCCGGAAAATCTGGTCATCAGAACTTTCCGGAAAGAACAAAGTATCCGCAACAAACATGCTTGCTGTCCCGGTACTTCTTTACTCTTTTGGTGTCCTTAAATGGGCCCGAAAAGAGCTTAAAGACCTCGATATCAAGACACGTAAAGTCATGAATATAAATCGGAGCATGCACCCTAAGTCTTCAGTCGCCAGATTATACCTTTCCCGGCACATCGGAGGGAGAGGTCTTCAGAGCTTGGAGTGTCTACACGATCGCTTGGTTTTGGGTCTAACATATGAAGTTGTCAATTTCACAGCAGATGAAGACGACTTCCTTATGCAAATTGTTCATCAGCATGAGAATGCGCATAAGGGAGCGTTCTTATATAAGGCAGCAAAGTACGCGGCAAAATCCCTTGGTCTCGGAAGAGTAAACCCTCTTATTGAACTCCCTAAGGAGGAATTCAAGAGGGTCATCAGCAACGCTGAGCAACAAAAACTGCTCAGTACACACATGGGCAAGTCAATGCACAGCGTGTTCTTTAAACACGTGCGTGAACATGGCTTGTCCGAGCAGCTGACGTTTTCCTTCCTTAAGTCAGCTGGCCTGATGTCCGAGACTGAAGGGTATATTTTTGCCTGCCAAGATGGTGTAATTAACACTCTCGAATACCGTGCAAAAGTGCTCCAGATGCAGCTACCCGACACATTGTGTAGGGTGTGTAAACAACATCCTGAGACGCTTATGCATCTCTTGTCAGCATGTCCTGTGCTGGCAAGAAGTGCATACGTCCAGCGTCACAATGCTGCTCTGCGAGTACTTTATTACCACCTTAGACATACGCACGGTATCGATAAAACACCAGTGCTGCCTTATTTGCCAGGAGACATTCCGCAAGTTGTTGAGAATGACCGTTGCCGTATTTATTGGAACGTGCCATTCGAAACAACGCGGAAAATAGATCATAATAAACCTGATATTGTGCTCTTCGATAAAACCGCTCGTAACATTTATGTTATTGAGTTTTCAGCTCCAGCTGAATATAACATCACGGTTAAAGAAGAGCACAAACACGAAATATATCAGGATCTCCTGTTTGAAATTGGCAAACTTTACCCAGGCTACCGTGTCAAGCTTGTCGTACTCATTATTGGCGTCCTAGGAGGGATGAAACAGAATTTTGTATCTGCATTGGCTAAAATCCCAACTTGCTCATCGCAAGTTGAGTTTTTGGCATCGAGGATGCAAAAGGCTGTAATTCTCGGATCCCTCCGTCTCCTAAGACAACGAAACTTGGCCTGCTGCGCATGCTGATCATCTTGTTGATGAAGCATCGCAGCAGTAACGATTTGGCGCTCAGGTGAGGCCCTCGGTAGAGTCGGACTACTGGGGATAACCCCCTGAGCATTTAACTTAAAAAGAAATAATAATAATAATAATAATAATAATAATAATAATAATAATAATAATAATAATAATAATAATAATAATAATAATAATAATAATAATAATAATAATAATAATAATAATAATAATAATAATAATAATAATAATAATATCATGTATTGTTCAATATATATATATATATATATATATATATATATATATATATATATATATAATCATTGATTCCTATTTTCGTAAAATGTTCTTAAAATTGATCCAATAAAATTTAAGATTTGTTAATAATAAAAACTCATCGTTATTAGATTTATATATAAATTTTTATTGACTAAGCTTGACGAATCTACACAAATTGTTTGTTAAGTTTACACACAACAAGCGTCAGTTTTACTTGAAATTTTCCGTGAATTCTTTTGTTTTGGTCGAGATTATTTTTAACATATTTTGTGTGTTGATTTCACAGTAACATATGAAAAGTGTTACTTTTGTATAAAATAACATTTTTGTGTGTTAAAAAATCAATCGATTGTGACAGTTGAAACAAGATAAATATTGTATGTTAAATTGACACACAAAAGTGTTAAAAATTCAACACTCAGAATTTTAACATACGCTTTTTTTTACATTTTGACGATTCTTTTTTTACTGTGTATATGTATTGTGGCGTTATTTTCGTATGAGGGTCAAATCAAAGTGAACGTCACAAGCACCAACTAATTTTATTGTATTTACGAGCATGGTAACTCAAGACTTAGAATTTAGCTTACAGATATTAACGATTTTGTTATAATATATTAGGGTGCTTCGTTTCCGTTGAAAGTATTTTTCTCGTTGCTCATTGAGCAAAATATTGTTTTTCTTGGTAAAACAAAAATCTGCCAAGCTTGAGCTCTTAATTTCAATCCTAAGTACTTTCCATATAATTTCAAGGATTTTCCATTTAAAATAAACGTAAATTAAATTACTTCTTTTCAACTTTCTAGTACTCAGCTGCATTTTATGATATCGATGCAATTTTAGTCACAAATTGTAGGGCATTTGGTGTTCTTCAAAAGTGTCCATAGTTACTTAGCTGTAATTCCAGCTGTTTTACTTTTGTTTGTTGCAGACGTCATGTTTCCTATGAACTGGACCATTTTCGGCTTGCCGAATGTAAACTAATGAAAGTATACTAAAAATGTTGACGGGAATTTTATAGGAAATTTTATTGTCTTCATAAAAAGTCCCATGAGTCAAGTCGCTTTATTTTACAGTTTTCAAGTTATAGTAATTCTTATAATTTCAGGAATTCAATATCATTAAAAAAAAATTAAAATTGATACTTCATTTTTCAAATTATCAAAATTACTAGAACTCTAAGACTATGGACTTGAGCGACTTGACTCGTAGGACTTTTTTTGATGGAAATAAAATTTCCTATAAAATTCCCATTAACATTTTTAGTGTACTTTCATTAGTTTACGTTCTGAAAGCCGGAAATGGTCCATTTCATAGAAAAAATGACTTCCGCAACGGACACAAGTGAAACAGCTGGAATTACAGCTAAGTAACTTTGGGCACTTTTGAAAAACACCAAATGCTCTACTATTTGCGACCAAAACCTCATCGATATCATAAAATGCAGCTGAGTATTAGAAAGTTAAAAACAAGTAATTTAATTGATGTGTATTTTAAATGGGAAATCTTTGAAATCAAATGGAAAGTACTTAGGATTAGAATGAAGAGCTTAAGCTTGGCAGGAATTTTTGTTTCAGCATACAAAACAATATTTCGCTTGATGAGCAACGAAAACAATAGTTTGGCTGGGATCGAAGCACCCTAATATATATATATATATATATATATATATATATATATATATATATATATATATATATATATGTGTATATATATTTCTATATGTCGGAGGGTCAGCAGGTAGTGGATCGGTACTAAGAGTACCGTCATTATTATTACCATTATTTGTAGACACTTTTATTTAAAGGACAAAATGTCAGATAAACAACAAAATAACTATCGTCACACACAAAATTACTCTCGAGGAGATTTCACAAATGATTAGAGTATTACAAATAATTCAACAACTCTTACTCTCCAAAACTACTGTCTTTACCTGAAGGACCCAAAAACGAACTCCATTATTCTATATCGCACTATTTTACTATCCTCTGACCGTGGCTACGTTTGGTGAGAAGATGCTACTCCAAGTCTAAGCCTACCGTCATAAAAATATTTTACAACAAGCTTAAAAAATTTCCCAATTCGATTAAGTTGTAAAATATCGTTGCTCAAATCAAATATAAACTAAAATGTAGTTGGGACTTTCCAAAGTCTCTGGGAAAACCCAGTTAAACTTTTATCTCCGACATATATATATATATATATATATATATATATATATATATATATATATGTCGGAGATGAAAGAATAAAATGGGATTTTCCAATGGGACGGGAAATTCCTGACAGTCGATATGAGTTTTTATAGCAACAATTAAATAATAAAATTCAAGTTCTAGTTGTTTACAACTTTAGCAGATTATGCTTATTGCGAGAGGCTTAGGCTCGCTGTGACATCTGTTAACCAAACGTAGCCACGGTCACAAGATAGGTATAGTAAGACACAGAGCACAAGATAGTAAAATAATATGAGACAGTTGTCCTTCTTTCATATTTTGACAAAAAGGTTTTTAAAATCGAAGAGTACAGAGTTTGGCACTAGTTGAGTTAGTTCTTATCGAGCGTTTGTTGTGCGAGTACAAGTCTTCCCTGTTGACCGTGGATTCGCTCTCGAGTCTAGTTTACCGCAGTACTTGTATATTATTAAATCATTGTTTAGTAATAATATTATCGGGCGATTTGTTTACTACGATTAATATCATTTATTATTTTTATCTTATCTTAATCATTTTTTTACGTGTGACAACTATTGTGCTAGTTACTATTCTGTATGTATCAACATTTGTTAGATATTATCTTTGTTATTCTGATTGTCTAGTTATTATTATTTGTGAACAATACTTGAGTATTAAGATCATTGTTTTGTGTAATTATTATTTGTTTACATTTTAAATGAAATGCCAAGACAAAATAATAAGTCCAATACTCAGGATAGTGTCCCGACACCTACTGCTCCTCCGACAAAAAAAAATCGATATTTTTTTTTTTTTAATCTCACCCAAAAATATGATTGGATATATTCAAATGAAAATTCTGTTCGAAGGACAGCTCTTAATTTCAATTTTAAGAGGTTCTCCATGGAACTTTAAGATTTCCCATTTAAATAACATTGAAAAAAAGTTTTTTATCAGTATTTTCTCCTGCAAGCCGGGAAAGAATTTTTTTTCGTTAAAAACGAATGCATAGATCTTTTTTAGCATCAACTTTTTGACGAAAAATTTCATTGAGTCAATTGTCAATCATCGATATTTGAGTTTCTACGGATCTTTAAAATTGGAATTTTCTAAAATTTCGCGTTTTCTGCATTTAGCAGCTAAGCTATTAGAGATAGAACAAAAAAATGAATGGCAATTTTGTAGTTCGTTTGATGCCCTATCAAAACGTTTTCAATGAATTTTTCATATTATTGATAACAACAAAGTTACAGACTCACAAATTTTCCTTTTTCTAATTTTTCGCTTTTATCAGTTGAACTATTGATGATAGAACAAAAAATTTCGTACATATTTTTTAGTGTATCAAATTTGCAACAAAGTTATACAGGTGAAATTTTCCGTATTATAAACTAATGCAAAAAATTAAAGGAACAGAATGTTACGTCCACCGCTTAAATTTAAATTAATTATCCGGAATTTCTCCCTTTGGTAGCGATAGAAAAATTTGGACAAGCGATTTGGAGGTTGCGGACAACAGTAAAGAATACGAGGAAGAGATTATCTTCCTATAATTTATTTTTATTGTGGATCTTTCAAAGATTAAGAACCCTAAACGTCTCCGAAGAGACTGGTGCTCTTGTAGTGAACCAGATATTTTATGAAAGAGTTGAATGTAAACCTTTCACCTACCTTTCGACGAATCTTTCTTCTAGCACGGTAGGTTAGATTTTTGACCAAGTCACAGGCTTTTAGAAAAGCGATATGCGTTGTAATTCTTCTTTTTAGGGGGAAGTTAATAAGGCTAAAGTTATAAAATAGTCTATTGAAACATCCCAATTTTATTTAAATGTAAATATAAACAGAAATAACCAACAAAATTCAAAAATAATCACAAACCTAAATTCAGACAATTTAAATTAACGACATCCAGTTTATTTGATATATCTACATAGGAACAACACTGAATGTAGAAAATCATTAAAAATAAACATCTCTGAATGAGGTTATCAAACCCGGAAATCTCTCAATTTGGGATTCGAGTTAGACCTCCGCGAGTTATCGTCTTATTTTTAATAATTTTGTAAATTTATCTGGGAAGTGTATCGAGTGTTGAGATTCGTCACTGTTGTGAGGCTTCCAATGTTATACTCAGGTATTTATTTTGGCTGACGGGCTGGAAGGACTAGACCACGGGCCTTTTGGGGCTCTCAGTGTCTCTCCGGCATCATATTTACGGTATTTTGTTAAATTTCGTTTCTTTATTTTATTGTGATTTAAATTTAATATATCGGCTTCTTCCAGAAAATGAAAAACGTGACTCTTTCTCCACAACCTAGCATACTGAGCGCACCAGGACATGCCACTACCACCGATTATGTTTCTCATATCCAAAGGATTTAGAATTTTCGATTTTACTTTACGTGTACGTTTAGACTGGTTGCCAATACCGGGGGACTAAAATCCAGCTGGCACCCGTCAGGATCTGGAGGAAATAAGAGAGATTACCGATAGGCGAAGTGTAATGTGGCCCAATTTCGCTTGATTCGAGTAATTGAGTATTGTATTGAGTACAATTTATTTGTATTAAGTATCAAGTATTGAAGTATTACGATACAAATTGGAGAAGATATAATTTTGCATCAGGGAAAAATTGTATGTTACAAGTTAATCTGCGATCTATACGTATCGATCATTACTAAATATTGACATCGGCACTAATTATTTTGAGCTCAAAAATATTGATAAATTCATTATTTAATTGACATTTCCAACCGTCTTGCAATCCAATTGTCAGAATAAAACATTTTCGAGTTCAAAAAGCTCAAAAGTATCATTCTCAACACTCAAAAACTATAAAAGAGAGAGGGTTATCATATTTTCTTATATGAAGTTATATGAGCATGCCTGAACTTTTCGTCATACATCTTATGATATTTTTATGGTATCTGGCTAGTTTTGATTTTTGTTTTGTAATCACCTTTCTTTTTGTACTAGATGTTCGAATCTTCCGCGCTTGCGTTTCTCATCACTACTCTAAGGTCGGTGAAATAGAGTTGCGTCGGCGCGTTATTATGCGCAGGCGGCTCCACCGGTCCCATTCTCATCTCAAGCTCCGCCCTTTCATCCAAGTGGGGATGAAGAAGAAGACGAAGCCTTTATTGAAAATTCACCGACGCTTTTAGCAACACGTGTTTTTTTGTGCTTTATAAATCTTTCGCAATCGCTTTGATTTTGTTAATATTACATTTCAAATTCATTCTCAAGTAAAAGTAGAAATTATTTACTGTTCAAATAAGTAATTATTTGAGTAATCTAAAATAAAATAATTATCTAATTAATTAAATATTCATCTCACCGCGTGGTTTGGTTGCCACCAACCGCCATCTTTTCTCACATCACCACGCGTTGCCGCGTAATAAATATATTCATCTCAAAATTACAAATAGTAGAGTGCAGTGTGTATAGTGTACATAATAAAATAAATAATTAATTTATTACTTTATAAAAATTAAACTAAGTGTTAAATATATTTATTTTAATATAAACTTCATCTCAACCAAGTTCCCGCCAATTAAGCATGCCAGCATCTCACTATCCTTTCACTTAATTTAAATTTAATTTTCATTAAATATTGAAGTGATTTTTTTTTCATTCAAAATCATCAGATTTTTGTTTTGCAATCACCTTTCTTTTTTTAGTAAAAATATTCGAAAAGTTCGAAACTTCTTTTGAGAAATCTACCTTCTATTCTGGCTGCTAGTTGATTTCTTATTCTTTATACTATCTCTGTTTTTTTTTTAAATTTCTATAGGTCAAGGGATGATGTAGTACTTTTCGAGCTTGAAGAACTCGAAAATGTACTCACAGTAAAGTTTTATAGCTTCTAGAAGTACATAAACAGCAGGAATTTTTGGCGCTGGTCCGCAAAGTCAACTGTTTCCAGATTTTTTCTCATAAAAGCCCCAGATGTTTTCTTTCTTCTCGATATGTTTGACAATATTCCCCCGAGTGAGCACCATTTTTGTTTTGGCCAAAAAATTAAAGTGTCCAAAAGCTCGAAGAAGAAGTTTGTCACTAAGAGACGGGACAAGTGTATAATAGCTGGTTTACAACTAAAAAGCGATATAAATGAAGAGGACCCTCTTTAGTGCAATAAGTCGCGGCCACAACTTACTATTTCATGTCCAAACAGCCTGTCTACCAGTATAGGGCACTGGTGCAACGGGCTCTTTCCAAGCCCACTCGATCCAAATTCTTTGCATTTCCCGGAGTGGAAAAGGTGTTAGACCCAAAGGAGTATAAATTCGTGGTAGTTGTGGTTTGACACCACATGTCAATGGGGCAAATTCAATAAACTCAACTCTGATTGACGTCCACTCTTGGCCGTCAATTGATCATATTTTTCGACTAAGGGTGTCATTTAAGAAGTAGATGAGGATGCACAAAACATATGCACGTTCAAATGGACGAGGAAACAGTCTCTTGTAGAAAAGGGTAAGGATTTTAAAGTATCTAGTTTATTGCTTAGACTATAATTATATATTAATAGAATATTCTCAAGTCGCTTACCTAACTAAAGTCAAAGAATCCTTAGAAGAAACAATCATGTTTATAACTTACTTGTGATGCCGTCTTGAAGATAATTATCTCTCAACTTTATATTCAAAATATGCTTTTGTAAGCCAAAATCCCTATCAAGAATGTGGCCATCAGCTAAGTTTATCTGGAGTAAGCCGTCAAATCGGCCTAATTTGAAATATTGCAATGAAACTGAATAATTTGGGTTCATAAGATATGACACATTATTGTAAGGATCTAGAAAAATTCAGAATGTTTTAATCAAAAATAGTTAAGTATTAGTAATAGTAACAATGACAATATAATATAAACTGAGTTATCACTCTAATTATCGTACAAGAACGATCATTGTCTCTTGCAAATATTGTTAAAATTTCTTTTCCACTTGGAGATTTTTCAGGAATATGAACCGTCAATTCAAATTGATCATAAAGAAGATAAGGTATTTCATCATTCATGTCAATAACATATATCTGAAGCTACAAAATCGATAATGACACAATTTATAAATATTTAGTTTACGAAAAAAGAAGATAGAAAGTGGGTTGCCTTACTTAATATAATTTTTTATTTAAATACAGCTTAATTATTTATATTTTTTGCAGTATATTTTTAGTTGAAATCAAAGAGACATATACTATACACTTCAATTGTAAAGTGGAGAGGTACTACTTTATTCTCGAAAGAAAAAAATTCGCGATTTATTCTGCTTGAATTATTCTATCAGCTTTATACTACATTTATATAGAAAAAACAAACTCATATCGAGGGGCCATTCCAATAAACTCTTCTAACATAGTTATGATTTTTTCTTTAGACTACTGTTTGGTGATAATATTTCAAATTATTAATTAAATAATTAAAACATGTCATTGGCAAGTGTTGTGTAATTACCGACTGCGAAATTCAAATGCAGTTGTAATTACAGCAATTAGAGGCAACACTGAATAGAGCCTTCCAGCCACAGCATTTGAATTCCATTATGCGCAGTGCGACGCATGCGCATTGCCTTTTTCTTGATTCGTGGCAAGAAGACCAACGCCATTATCTGTCGTTATTCAACAAAGTATGAGATAAACGTAAACAATGTCTTATGCATACCTAATCTTACCACAAATTTGTTGCCGGTGAGTAAAATGGTTAAAAATGGTAACAAAGTATCCTTCAATAAACGTGGATGTTGCATTTACAACGCTCAAAATGACTGTATTGGTGAAACTAGTTTAGAAAATAATCTGTACAGATTAAACATTGTGAAGTCTGAGCCAATGTTAGCAGTAGCAGTACGGACTTTGTGTACTCGTTGACATAGACAACTGGGTTTTATAAACTCAAATGACAGAGAAAATGAGACATGAAATTATTGAAGATGTGACTTACAAAGACAAATGTGATACACGCAAGGTGAGTTGTGTCGTGTATCGTGAGGGTAAGCAAATCAGACTACTACCACGGTCTGGCTTTAATTACATTTAAATAAAAATTTTAGAAATTTTTTTTTGTCGAAGTTTCGAATTATTTATTCACCACGGTGGGTGAATAAACGGTTCGACACTTCTTAGAATCATAAATAAATTAATAAATCGTTACTTTGTTGGCGATATTATTTCTATTAACCGCCAACAATGTAACGGGAATCTCTTGCGATAAGAGAATCGCCGTGGCTCGCGGATAGTCTAAACAGATGACAATGCATGAGACCCAGGCCACGAAGATTCTCTCATAGTAAACCTGAGATGCAACGTTAACATTTTGATGAATGTACCTAGTCAAAGAGCAGCAGAATCAGTTAGTTGATCGCGAGATCTCAAAGAGCATGAAACTCTGTACTAATTAACTGAATAATTCTCCTGTTTCCAGGTTCAGAGGAATAAAACCTAAAATTTAACCTGAATACAAATCTCTTGTCTAAAGAACTTTAAAGGAGCGAGCGCTTACTAGCTGTTCCACCCTTCCTTTGCTTAGAGCGCTAAACAGTAGTTCGGGCTCCTTCACCACCTATCATATCACCCTTTATGCTTCGTGGCTGATGATGCAGGAGGTCAGGATGTGCAGTACAGCTCGGTCACAGGATTCAAGGTGTCATGGCGGACTTCACCAAAGGTCTTTTAGGAATTAAATCTGAGGAAGTTCTTGTTGAGTCGTCGAGCTCATGTGTTGTTGAGCTTTCGAGCTTGTGTGTTGTTGAGCTTTCGAGCTTGTGTATTGTTGTCTTTGAGCTCTTGTGCTGTTGAGCCTTCGAGCTCTGGTGGTTTGATCGACCAATTGGAATTACTTTACCTTACGAAAGAACCGAGTCTTCGGAGCTCGTCTTGTTCGTACCCAGAGGAGGCATAAAGGGAATATTTGGGCCAAGTTATGGGGCTCATAATCTTCATTATGGTAAGTCCATAAAAATTTATTTCATAAAATAAAGGAAAGTCAACAGCTGACGCACCTGGGATCTATAGACACCCTAACAACGTCAACCTGGTAATTTTTAAATTATTCTGTCTCATAATGCAGAAGTTAAAATGTAACACTACCATTCCCTAACAGCTCAAGTAAGATCGAGGGTATAGTTGAATTAGTCCGTGCATACTTATGTGGGCCAATGGAAAACAAATCACTTGCTAAGTCTCGATATTTTTGTTATTCGTTGATGACTATAGCTGAATGTATTTTATCATATTTTCTAAAAACAAAAGATAAAATTCGAGTATTCACAAGAATTTTAAGAACTAGCAGATAATCAGCAATCCACAAAAATGGAAATATTGAAATCGCTCCTAGTCCTCGCAATCAAATACATAAATTATATTCATATTTTCCTAAGTTTAAAAAATAAGATTTGCAAACAAGTGTAGTGAATTTAAAAGGTACATCTCTTAAGTAACAAGATCAATCCCACTTTCTTGATGTAAGTTATGTGCGTTACTGAAATTTGAAATATATACTTGAATGACAGCAAAATTATTGCCATCACTAGCTGTAACTCTGTAATATAAGTTTTCATATTTTTCAGCGTCTATTGCTTTATCCTTATCAACCTCGATAACCCCAGTTTTAGTATTTATTTTAATTAAGTTACTCTCTGTATTATTGATAGGTCTATAATTCAAAAAAAATATTTTCTTGAGTAATTTTCTAAAACTCAAAATTGTCAATAATTCTTATTCTGTAAAGATAAGATAGAATAATACTCACTCGATAAAATATGAAATTCGATTATAAAGTTGACCATCATCATCAGTAGCAGCAATCGTACCAATAAATTGACCATGTAACTGATTTTCAATCACACTCATTGCTTCGATATTCTTAAACACCGGAGCATTATCATTGATATCAATAATATTAAGTGTGAGTGAAGCTAAAGTGATAAAAAAATCAATTGTGAACAACATATGTATGTCTAACAATTCTATCTAAAAGAAAAATTATTAACATTTGTTAAAGCAAAGAATTTACCGTTGATAGATTTATCATTGTGAACAGTATGAACGTCAGTAACAACGATGTTTATAAACATAACATCGAATGTTTCATAATCTATTCTTCCTGATGTTTTTAAGACCCCTTCAGCATAACCAGTATGCTCTTTCAAATAATTAGTAAATATATCCAGATGTCTAAAAATTATTAAAATACGAAGTTAATTAGTGATATATTATTTGATACTTACTAAACTACTACTTCGGTAATGATTAAGGAGTAACTATAAGTAATTCTCTAAATCTATGTATTATAAATGGATGTTAAGTGCATCTGAAACATTACCCGCGATAGTAACTTTGATTAACAATAATGCTACTTTTAAAAGCTGTTGTACTATCCCAATCGATACTAAAAACTAACTCAGCATCACTATCTGGATCAGTAGCTTGAATAACAGTATCTATTTTTGTATTATTTGATTCTTCTTCCAATGATGGAATTTGTTTTGGCTGCCATAAGTGTATTTATTATTAAATTGTTATAAGACAATCGTACATTATTCAAACTTATCAATTCAACATGGAAAAATTTGTACCAAGTAAAGTGTTGGTGGAACATCATTGATATCAATCACATTCAAAATTAATGTACCGTAAGCCATGTGATTAGCTAAATCAGTAGCAGTTATTTGGAGTACAATAGTAGGTATTGCTTCGTAATCTAAAGCGCCATCTATAGCAGTCATGATTTTTCCTGTTTGTTCGTTAATTTTTAGTCCGCTATGTCCAACCAATGAATGCCTGGTTGATAGAATGTTTTCAATCAGTATAAGAATTAAGTTCCGTAAATGTTCAGAATTTTTATTGAATAATGATTAAATCGAAGCTTACTTGACACTATCACCAAAATCTCGATCAGTAGCGAGCATCGTGCATATATACCGATCTTTTTCTACATCTTCAGCAAGCGATACTATAAGAGTGTTATTTGTAAAAGTTGGTATCTCATCATTCACATCTATTAAATTAATAGAAACGGTTCTTTTTCCAATGTGACTTTGATTAGCTACTTCTATTGCTTGTATCTAAAATCAAATAAGTAAAAAAAAATCTGATATTATATTCGATCAGAAAATCATTAAGATAGTTATTTAAATTCAATGGTTTTAATAACAGTTGAATATAAGTGATCAAATGTGCCAATGCTTCAAAGTAAAATTTAATGGATTTACGGTAGATCATAATGACGATATGGCATTAAATTTACACTTATTGTTGGGAAGGAAAAAACTGACAATAGTCATGGTCTACTTCGAAGACTCATAATTGTGTGACCAGATGTTTTGTTTATCGTACTTTTAATATTAGTCTGAATACTAGTAACTCAATTGCTACTTATACCATTATGAGACGAACATTTCAACTGGATAAGAAATTAATTAATGTAACGGGACCGTTAAGTCCACTTCCGTTTGACGGGAGGCCGATACCTCGCCCTTTCGGGCTGCGTAACCCTATTATACTTTCACGATATATTATAAAAGCGAAATGTGAGCATAAGTTCACATTGGCGATAACCCTTTAGGCATGCAGTGCATGTGGGTGCCTCACCAACAGCCAACCTCTTTTTGGGCCAAACACTGCTACCATGTCAGGAAATGTGCTCACTAAGTGTGCGTGTTATATGTCTATAGTAATCAGAAAATTTCAAGATAAATTGGATCCGACGTTGTCTAGGAAGTGGGTTGCTGTCCCGGAGAGTCAGAGGTAATTCGTCTAGAGAATAAATTATGTACCAGGTTGTTGGCAGGTCGCCGCTCCTAAGAAGCATGTGTGTTGACCTGAGAGTTGGGTGGGCAGAACTCTTGGTGAATTGTGGTTTCGTGGCTGTATTTTATCGGTTAATTTAGTTTGTTGAGAGTTCAGGAGACTTACGCGATTCTTATATTAATTGAAGATATGTGATTGACCAATAAAGTGTAACAGAAGTATACTTGAGTGTTATCATTAATCTTTCTTGTCCCACATAACTTCCTTTTTACGCGGCCTATCATAGCTTTAAGTCTAGCTGGACATCCAGATCTGGAACCGTGAAAAAAAATTCTAGCGGCACCCATAAGATCTTATGGGATGCTTAATCATGATCTCGTCTTTTGAAACGTAGGGCCGTATGATGTTATGCTTAGATATCCGTGGACAAAATATTGGCAAAAATATATCCGTTGACGAAAAATTCATGCAACACAATATCCATCAGATAAAATATACGCAGACAAAAAATCTGTAGACAAAATATCCGTAAAAAAATTCAATCGATCAAATGTTTATCGATAAAAATTGGTGTGCCGCAATTTCGGCACAAATTTATGAAAGAACGGCGCTATTTTTCACACCTTTTTCCGCGTGGGTATATATTTGTAATTGTACACATGCAAAATTCGTAAAAATTGATGTCAAATATGGTTTTTATATGTAAAATAGATAAAAATTGTGTAGGGGTGAGTAAGCTCAAGCATTATTGATAAATGTTGTATGGAAGAGAAATACTACCAACCTCCGAAATAGCGTATTGACTTTCAAAAAGTAAAAATATAGAAGTTGGGTACGAATTCGAGTAGTGAGCAAAGGCCTTACTCAATCATTCATTATCAAAGTGTAGATGCAAGCGCAGAACCTGAAGGTGCCTTGTAATTGTTTTTTTTTTTGTATTATATGTAATAAATTTAATCTAAATCTTTATAACCTACAACCTCACACTGTTCCTCGAAAAAATATTTCACTAATCTGCTTATTGGGTGATAGACTAAGCAAAACGACTTCTCATAAAAATTATGTAACCCGAGTCGAAATTTGAATCGTCAGTCGGACGTAACGAACGTTGGAATCGTCAGTCGGACGTAATGAATGTTGGAATCGCAAGTCGGACGTATTGGACGTTAAAATTGCCCTCTAAATAGTCAATGATAAAAAAGATAGACAAAATCAATTTCCTTCGGCTTTCTCGTGGCATGTTTTCGTGGGTTAAATTATAAAAATACATATGTGACTTACAAACTTGAACTTTGGCACAAATATTCTTAACCACCTTAGATACTCCCGACCATCGGTACTTTTCCAAAAACCTAAGCTCAAGTCCGTAAGCCGGATACTGCAAAATCAGGAGCATATTTATCGTTCAACCCACTAAAACCCCCCACGGGAAAGCCGAAAGAAATTGATTTTGTCCATCTTTTATACTATTGAATATCAAAATGACGATTTTAACGTGCAATCCGTCTGACTTACGATTCCAGCGTTCATTAAGTCCGATTAACGATTCTAACGTCTGTTACGTCCAACTGACGATTCCAATGTTCCTTATGTCCGATTGACGATTCCAACGTTCATTACGTTCGACTGACGATTCAAATTTTGACTAGGGAACGTGATAATAGAACAATAACATCAGGACATAATAGTATGATTGTATACTCTGGTACACCTTGGTGTACGATTACATAGCCCAATCCCTTAGTTTTGAGTTAATTCCGGATGTAAAATGAGCGAATGGCTCTGTGGGGTTCTGGTGTAGTTGTAGATGAATCAATAATTAAAAATTACACAGAAATTAATACAATATTACCGTAGGAAAAAAAAGACATCATATCGCGTGTATGCCTGAAATAAGTGAGGAAACGGCCTCCCGTAAAACGGTGGTGGACTTCGGTCCTGTTATATTAAGGGGTTAGGGGTAGTCAGAGACACGAAAAAATGAGAATTTTCAGTAATTTTTTTTTGCTATTAAATCATTTTATTTTACAAAAGTAATAATATGGCATTATTAAACAATGTTTTGACTTGAAGTCACGAAAATTTGAAAAAAAAAAATTTATAATTTTCAAAGTTATAGCTGTCTGTGTTGACCCAGTTTCAAAAAAAGGTCCTTGCGGTGACTGTCATAAGTCCTTGGAGATTATCTAAAATCAATCGGATGAAAAAAATTAGTTTTATAAATAGATTATCCTGGGCCTGATCGAAGCTTTTTTTTTTTTTTTTTCAAAAATTAACAAAATGGCGGCCTCAGGAAATTTTATTCTAGATTTTCAGGAAAAAATCAACAGTTAATTGGTCTTAAAAAATCGGAATTTTTGAAAAAAAAAAAAATCCTTCGATCAGGCCTGAGTTTATTATGTATTCTAAAAGCTGTATAAATTTCATTAAAATCTACTGAGCGGTTATCGAGTTACAGTTGTCACCAGTTCAAAAAACATAGTTTTGAGAAAAACGCATTTAAAGTTTCACACTAGATTTCCGTACAGAAATACGAATTATTTAGTTACTTACACAGAGTCATCTATTCCTGGGCCATATAATAGATCTTCAGCCATTGTGGAAGTTTCCAAAACGTCAATTTGGTGTTGCCTACGAAGCATTCTGCCTTCCCGAGTGTTGTCGTTGGCGCGCTGATCTACCACTTTCACACGTGCAGCATCCTTTTTTTCAGCATACCGATGGGAATTAGACCCACAATCAAATCCTAGGGTATTCATAATCATTAATAATGAATGTATACCTTCATTAAATATACAAGTAGCTATGTATGCAGCAATTTGTACGATAGTATAACTAGTATTCATGGTTTTTTGGTATATTTTCCACACTAGTGGGCTGAAGCTCTCATTATTATTCTGACTGAATCCACCTACACATCTTGAAAGTAAATTATCATTACTGAGATCGTCGTAAATCAGTTTAATAGCTGTTAAAACATCAAGAGGTAAGGGAGAATAATCTTGAGTATAAGTATCAAGCTCTCCACGTGCTTCAGCGCGCTGATAAGAGCACCAAGAATCTTCGCCTTTTGGACACATATCATGATTCGGATTATCATCAGTCGAACCGTAGTGGTAAAAAGTTGCCATAATAGCAGATTTCATATCTTCCATAGAATCGCAATGACGACGTATAGATAAACCATAGTACACAGTTAATTTGTCTATAACTTTTCCTGTAAGCTTACCTCTACCACCAAGACCTTTTTGTTCAGATTTGAGAGTACGCAGTCAAGTCCCCATCCGCTTTTGAACATGGCCTATACATTCCTTTTTATTTACGGTTGTATTTTTGTAAGGATCTGCTTTTATAATTCCAGAATAGGTTTTCGAATCAACATCGCCAATGTAGTTGATATATTTAACTCCATATTTTGTTTCAGACTGCTGAAACATTTCAATCATCGCATCCACCTCCATTTTCCCAGAAGACCCCTTGTGATTAGCACTACACTCATTTTCATGCGAATCATACCATTCCTCGAACTCAACCGTATTTCTTTTATTTTTCCAATACTCACATAGCTTACAATAAGCACTTTTAATATTTATATCAAGAATCTTTCCAGTAAAATAGCCAATTATAGAAGAAACTCCAAATGACGATGTAAATCCCCTTTTTTTCCAGGTTCCGCTAGCTACCTGCTCCCGAGCGTTTTGGAGTGCCCGAGCGCTCTTTGTTATTTGTCGAATAACTCGAAAAATAATTATCGGATCAACTTTAAATTTTCAGAGAATATTTTTAAGATATTACACTTAACAAAAATGCAAAAAAAAAATCGATTTTTTAAAAATCGTGACTACCCCTAACCCCTTAATTAATTACACTCGTAATCATCGAGAACGAGGCGTCGTAGCACAATTGCTAAAGAAATTATGAGGCCTGAATCTTTATCAAATCTTTTTAAATGGTTCAACTCGCATTTATTAAATAGACTGTCATGTCCGGAGTAGGTGTTTTAATACTTTAATTAGATGATCCGCGGTTATCGAGGCACAATAAAGAAATCGATAAAAGAATATACCGGGCTACTTTGTTCCTGTTTAATTAATACGCATCAATTTAGACGTTAAAAAAAATATATCAGAGCAACTTACTCAGTATCGAGGGTTGTTGCATACATGTGTCGTAAATCGCGCTATTATGATTAGTATTTTATTTACCTACCTTGATGGACGTGATTTTAGTTTGATAGCACTTTGCCAAGTGGATGCGAATTCTATCGGATTCCTAATTTTATTTACCCTGCGTGGCTACTAGGGTAAAAGGAATGAAAGAGAGGTAGGCTGCCGGATAAACCTCGAGAAGTCTTATTCTCTACGATTTGGGAAAGTGAAAGGTTTTAAGGGAATGAAGAAACTTGTTTCAGAAAAAGAGAAGAATATATTCTGTTACCAGTGTGTTTACAATGCTTATAAATTCCTGTTACAATCTAGTGTTAGTAATGCGGTAGATTTTAAGTAGTGCGTTAGCTTACCCATTCTCGTGTGACCCGTGAATCTTTTAGTCACTTGCAAGAAAACAAGTCTATTCGCTGCTCGAATCAGATTCGAAACGTACTCACAAGTTAAGCATAATTCCTTTTTAGCGAATCGACTTCTGCACCGTACTCACAAGTTGAGCGTTGTCTGCGAAAATACTACTCACACGGAGCGTTAATTCACCACAGAATCCAAATGGGATACAGGTCAGTGTTTGACCACCGAAGAGGGTACTCACAAATTGAGCGTAATTCTTTTATAGCGAATTGATTACAGGGTACTCACAAGTTGAGCATTGCTACTACCACCATGGGGCTCGATTCGCTTGGTGAATCAACTTCTCTGTGCCAATTTGATCTGGATGATGGTATTATTCGAGCGTAGAACAGACTTGCTTGCACTACGGAATTCAGTGTTTACTTAGTTACAACTGAGAGCGACTTACTACCTGTGGAAGATTCTTGGGGGTTTATATACAGATTTTAGGGATCTAGTGCGCACCCTGAGTCTCTGGAAGGGATGTTTTAGGAAGTAAAGTGGATGTATGGTATCAAATGGGGTAGGTTACCCTTGGAAATTCACTTCGTGACGCCACCAGATCTCTCCAATGCTTTCACCATAAATGGGACGTTCGAGAGAGCTGGGGCTTGGGGTTTTTTTTTTGTTAGGATCTCAGCGTTGCGACATCAAACACCCAATGATTTTAATATTTACGTAGCAAACATCGCAAGACGTTATCTGAAATTGATAAATTTGTTGAAAAATTTTATGATAGCACACTAGTTTACATAGTGACAAAAAAGTAATGTCTTTTCAGTGAATTTTAGATTATATTATTTAGTTGTAGTAACTGAGCGTCAACATATATGGTTTTAGTTTTTATGATGTCAAAAAATAAAGTTATCATCACAGTTTATTTTTAGATTATCTCAGAGAGGAATGTACGACAGGCCCAGGCTTGGGCCAATATTGTAGAACCCAGGGCCAAGCTTGTAAGCCAGTCTCGGCCCAGCCTTGGTGGAAGTCAGGAATGTCAATTTTGGGCCACGCCTTGTTGCCAGACCTGGCTCATGCATCGTTGCCAGATCTGGCCCATTAGTGGCCCATACATCGACGAAACAAATAAATTTAATTAAAATAAAATTTTATCATTGTTAACCTCGTAGAGTTAATGATTATTAACGTTTGAACTATTTAAGTTAGGTAAACGACGTTCGGAAACTCGGTGAAAATTTTACTAGGCTCTGGGCGCGAACTGCCGTCCTTCTGCTCGCTGGGTTTGAATGGTAACTCCCGGATGAATCTTATAATATTGAACTGTGTTACGGTAGGGTTTACGTACACCTGCACTTATGGTGAAGTCGTGCAGCTTTTCGTGAGTCTGACCCTACTAGCTCAATATGAGACTCGTTTTTTATTAAAGTATACCCGAACTAACCTTAAAAAACTAAACTAACGCTAATACTTAGTCTAATAATGGAGTTCGGCAAGATGTCCTTGAAGTCCTTGGACGTGGCTGGTGGTTGACCCTCAGGATACCCCTTTGGATCGTGACGAATGTAGACAGTTACGGCTACTCTTACACTAATTGGTAGGAAGTGGACTGGATACACAGAGGAATTCACTCCACGCTGGTTCAGTTTATTAATAGAATAATTATTTATTTAACTAATAATTATCTATTTGCCACTTTGCACACACACTGGTACAATTGTCTGATACTATGCAACTAAATGTGGATAATATCGGCGTTACTGTGACTAACTGCACAGGACCTTCTATCAGTTTACTAAATAACCGTCTGAATTTACCCGATAAATTGTATAATACTAAATGACTATTATATTTATTAAGTAATTGTGATAAATGTACTGAATAATTAACTGAATTAAATAAGTGTAATTCGCTATAACGTTAATTATTACTGACAATATATGGTATTAATAATGCTTCCGGTTACGATACTAAGTGATCTTAAAGTAACTGGTAACTCAACTTGTTTTATTACTCAAGTTGCTTCTACGCTTGAAAAGCCGGAAAAGGTCACGGGAGTGCCTTAGCACGTGCTTTTATAGACGTTCGCGCCATATTGAAGCATGTGATAATGACCACCCGAATATCATCGGAGGCGCACGATCCCACATCGTAAAAACTGATACTTTTATATGATCTACTTACTCATTCTGCTACAACCACTCAGTTTTATGAAATGTAAAAAGCAACTCTATTAATATTTTCAATTTAGGAAGAAAAAAATAATGTCGTACTATTTTTATTACAATTCCATAACTTTTTAAAATAAAAATTATTGAATTTAACCGATTATTCATCAAAAATTCAGTTGAATTATCTTGCTCTACCAACATTATCAAAGATAACATTTATTACAAATGAAATAAACGAATCACAATTTTATTAGATAAAAATATTTTCTTTTTATTATTTAATATTTGTTCTTGATTATTGCACAACGTTTCGTCTGTTTTCCGACTTTATAAAGTACTAGAAAGACGAAATAAAATGAATTAATATTTATTCTTAACAAATCTAATTAACTTAAATAGTAGAAATTAATTGTTAGATTAAATTATACTAATTCAAATTACATAAATAATTAATAAATCATAAATTACCTCAATTACTACATATTAATTGTCAAGAATTATGAATAAATAATTAAGACAGTAACATAATTTATGCAGTCTTTCCTCAGACACAATTATTTTCGTCATTACAACTGACTAGTTGAAAAACTTTAATTATAATTTTACAATTAAAATTCTAACTAATTTAACTAGTCAGTTGTAACGGCAAAAATTTTTGTGTCTGAGGAAAGACTATATAAATCACGTTACTGCCTTAATTATTTATTCATAATTCTTGACAATTAATGTTTAGTAATTGAGGTAAGTAGTGGTATCGCCACTATAGCGGACCCCACTCCAAAGTGGAGGGGGATATCGCGCGGCGGTGGGAGCTAGAGCAGCATGTACTGTGCCCGCTCTCGTAGATTTAAATTTTAACTTGAACGATAATAATAATAATATTAATAATAATAATAATAATAATAATAATAATAATAATAATAATAATAATAATAATAATAATAATAATAATAATAATAATAATAATAATAATAATAATAATAATATTCGTGGTGGGTTTTAAAATAATTTTGTACACGTAGATATATTTATTAAACATAATATTTATTGAATATTTAGTTGTTTACATGATTACATATATAATTTTTATTGAATATTACGATTACATGATTGAATATATTGTATTGGAATATTGCCACCAATAAAACCTGTATTTTTACGATGTCTTTTAATATTCATGAAAGTATTATAATATTCTTCTACAATTTCATCGTTTTTCTGGAACTGTCCGTCAAAGATTGATAAAAATTCAGAGAGTGTAGAATAAGTAGACATATTATGCAAATACATGATACAATATTGGCCGCACACTTGAGAATTTTCCTGTTGGAGTCGTTGATTGTTATAAGTGAACTGTGTGCAGTTTCTTCGGAGCCATCTGATGTGTTCTGGAATGATTGGAGGTAATCCATAGCTATCGAAGTACCATCCCTGGCCGTGGCGATTAATGTAGATGGCAACCCAGTGTTGCCCTGGTTGCTTGTAGCCATCTGTATTAACAACTAGAGCGATCGGTTTCGTCAATATTTTTGGAATCTTGTCCGCCGGGTACACACCTACTGTATGGTTCGGAATGTACTGAAGAGCTTTGAATATCTGTACAGTGTTCATTACATAGAAAACAATTTTGCTGATCATGCGCACTGTATGTTGGGTTTTCTTGGAAAATTTTTTGATCGATAGGTATTTCAATTAAGCAGGATCTCCGTTCATCAACTTTATCACCGTTTATTTCACCGAGTAACCATTTTTTCAGAACGTACGCACGTGATATGGCACACTGGTTATTTTTTAATGTACTTGTTGATATGCGTGTGCTATGCAGCATACATACAAGATCTGCCTGTGATTGATTCTCAATGGATATAGCGTTTTGAATACTGTCTATATCTATCACTACTCGACACAGGAGAGTCTCTAAAAACTTTTTAGACACAGCACCTTTAGTGTATACATTCGTAGCGTCCCTGGTAAATGCTCGTAAATTAGCGTATACATATCTCACGACAGATTCACCATCGTACCAATGCACACCATTTCTTTTTGTAATTAAATTATTTTCTTTTTGACGTTTTATATTCAATAGTGAAAAATCAAATTCTGAAGACAGTATCCAGTGACCAATAACGTTTGCTTCCAAACTTAAACACGCGATCTCTTTAGGTAAAAATTCACAATTGTTGTTAAAAAAGCCGTTGATGTCTACCACAATATTCATCATGTTTTTTCACTCAACTGCTTAGAAGTAGATTTACTTGTGTACTAAATTTAAAATTTACATAGCTTTCTTTTATATTCTTTTTTACTGCTAATTCAGCATTTTAGCCGGTAAAATCAACAGATATTTGTCTGGAGGCATCTATTTCTATAACGCCGTCATACTCAGCATATACTATACAGTTGATCGTTGCTTCTAAAGCTTCAGCAAAACGCACTTCTATTCTAACGCTACCATGGCGTATCAAATTCCAGTGTGAATTACTGTTTGCTGACAAATCGGCTGTCAAATCAAAAGCAAATAAACAATGTCCTTTTGGGTAGTCAAACCGATTTATAGTGTTACCGTCATTTAGAAAATGCACACCTGTTCCTGAAAAAACAGTATGATAAGCGTCTATATATTGACCACCGTCTGAAAAATCGGGTTGTAATGGTTTTGTAGGTATTTGACGCCCATCGACGTAAAGTGATAAATAGTTAATATTGAAATGTTGAAAATTAAAAGGATTCAAACTTTTATCACCATTGAAGGCTTTGTTATTTACGAACCCCAGAATAACTCTTTTAGGTATTTGACCCAGTATCACATTATCAATTGTTTCACCATGAACACCTGTATGAATTGAAACGGCTTTTACCTCTACACGTGTTATAGGATATTTTGCAGTGGTTTTAGTTAGAGATTTAGCGTGGGCAAGTAAAAAACTAGGCGAGATTTTAGCTCTTCTCACAACAAGGCTAGCTTCTTGAATATGGAGAGTACAATTTTGACTATCAGCTCCACCCATAAGACAAAACGAATCACGAGATCTTGTTAGGCGTAAACGCATTTCTACACCGTTTATAAGAAACCTTTCTTGGTTATAAACATCACAGTGTAAATGACCAATAAAATCTAAAGTTTTTCCACAAGTCAAGAAACTCCGACGTGTTTTAAGGCCCTCGTTGGCATCGGCTACATCATCGAATTTACCGGGTGTATCTTCAGCCCAACCTACAGTCGTTAAGTGTGATTCTTTAGCATCATAACCGTAGTTTAATAACGTTTCTATGTACGCTCTGTACGCATATAAATTGTTAGGTGTTGACACAGGTTTTTGATTGAATAATACATCGACTTGATTGAACATGGAGTGCAATAAATTATTTATAGGACCGACTTTTGGTGATGTTGTTCCTGCTACTGCTGCTGCTACTGTTGTTGGGGTATTTTGTTTTATAGTTACACGGACACTGAGCATTGTATGAGCAAGATCGATGTATTCATCACCTTGGCCTTGAACAACAAACTCAATTGGTGAATTATCTGTTAATGATGAAATTGGTTTGTAATACACCCATTGAGAACCTTCAATCGCTGTTTGTGTAGGCGGTAATGAAAACAGCTCCAACTCAGATTTTGCGCATTCACATGAATGTATATGTAAAAAAGCCATTATAAACTGTTATTGAAATATGTCATACACACTACGCTGTTTTGCTTTAGTATTCTTGACTGCGTTTTTCCGTTTTTTCTGTACTGTATTCTTCTTCTTCAGGGTGGCTTTCTTGTGAGGTTTTTTCTTTTTATTATTTTTCAATTTTGGTTTAGAACCTTTTTTACTACGTTTCTTTTTCACCACACGACCTCTTTTACTTGGTAACACACCTATACTGCCGGTATTTAGCAACTGACTCGGCACATACCCCGACCCTGTCATAAAACTATCAATTTTTTGCTGAGCTTTGCGTTTTAAGTTATTACCCGATTCACGGGCACGTGTTTGAAAAGATTCTTTAATAGGTACGTCATGATTTAAAATATCATAAGCTATATTCACACCCGACCGCGCAGCCTCTTTCCCCACAGCTTTAGCACCACTTTTAAAAAATGGTAGCACTTTCCTAAACAGACCTCCAAGAAAACTACCAATACCATGACCTCTTTGATAAGGTGATCCTATATAAATCTGGTGAATGCCTTCGTAGTTGCGGCTACCACACCCGTATTGCATCAGTTCGTAATGTGTCATTATTTTAGGTTAACCAACTCTTCGGAAGTGTAACGTTACTGACGATGTCCCACTTTCAAATGGTATAGGTTTACCAAATTCATCTCTTAGATCAATTTCAATCGTTGTAAACTGTGTGCGTGAAACAGGTATATACCGGGGTGGTGAGAAACTGCTGATTTTTAGGCTGCCGTAATTGTAGTGGTCAATATCAAGAGGTACTGGTCTTAGCAGAGGTGTCTGAACGTCACCTGTTATATAATTTTCACAAATATCCGAATATACGTAAATAGTACCTGGTAGTGCAGCACTTAGAGCAGCAGGTTTGCTGGCTCTGTATGGTTTATTTTTTTCTATTGTTTTTGGTGAAGAGTCTTGTGGATTGAACCCTAAAATAACCTGCAGTCGTTCACTAATTTCTAGACTGTGTGATGTATCATCATCTGCACATGCTTTATAGGCTGAAACATATCCGCCTGAATCGTACTCGAATTTGACATGGTCAGAAAACTCTTTTTGTTTATGAATAGCCTCTAATAGTGCTTCGATAGATTTATACACGCCATAAGGCGCGTTGCCTAAAATTACTTTGTCTTTCCATTCTTCGGGAATACTATCCTCTGTATCACTAGACTTTATATAATTAAGTATACCTAAATAACTGTCTTCATTATCCTGCGTAATATGAAGAAAAGTCATAGGCATTTGAATTTCTGTCAATCCAACTTCCCATTCACCTGGTAGTGTTATAGTATGCGATAACCGTGTAACAAATCTTGTAGTCGTGTTTTCAGGAAAATACACCATACTACTATTACTAGGGAGAACAACGTAAAAATTATCACGCACATTTGCCATTTTTACCGCACGCGTGATAATTCTTCAGTGTAAAAAATACCGTCTATCACTTCGTTATTTAAATCTTTCAATAAATATACTACAGGATGTCTGTATGTAGAGACAGACGCAATCCTAAAAATTTCTTTTGACCAACCGCTTTCATACCCTTTCACGAACGGTGCTTTCGCTTTACTGATGCGTACCAATTCACCAGCATTATATTTAGGTTGTCTTACTGTTCTTTTGACATACCGTTTTTGTAAATTATGAAATGCTTCATCAGCGTTTTCTTTGTTAACTTCATATGGGGCCATTTTTATACCGCTATGTTTTGCATGATTATAGCTATACACGATTTTTTGTAGAACTTCAACATATTTCTTTGAACGTACGTGTGTGAAATACCGCCATAGTCTTTCTTTAAGAGTTCTGTTGAAACGCTCAACAACGGCGGCTTTAACATCAGGGTTTCTAACTGTTCTAAAAATTATATCATGTTTCTTTAAAAGTTCTTGAAATAAGTTGCCCAAAAATTCTTTACCTCTGTCTGTCTGTAATAATCGCGGTTTACGTGAACTTGCTCGTTTCAAAATTTTTTTAAAAGCTTGTGCGACACAAATATTTGATTTATTAATTACGGGTTCTACCCAAACGAACTTACTCAACACATCGATAACAACTAATAAATAACCAATATTATTATTGTATGATGAAATATTGCGAACGTCAATTAAATCAGCCTCCCACACATCGTCAATTCTTGATACATTATAACATCTTCTGTCAAACCTGTGTCTGTTCATGCGGTGTGTATTGTAGGTTTCTTGTTTTTCCAACCATTTTTGAACACTCTTTTTTTTAAATAAGGCCGTTGTATGATCCGATTCAATACTCTTTTTTAAAGAATTAACACTACCGGTAAAACCGGCAAAATGGGCCGGGTTATAGTAAGTTTTTTCTAATTTTTTAAATATTTGAGCTTCACCCATTTTATTTTCCTGCATTGTGAAATGCCTTCACCGTACTGATTATCCGTACCTGGTGTGTAATCAGAAGACGTGTCTATACGTAACTGCGTTTTATTTAATATTGTGTTGTTGATATTATCTTCAATGCTGGAGCTACTTTCTTCGCTAATTTTATGACTATTAGAGGTCTGACGTAATGAATTTCTTGGTGTTGATGCAGATATATCACGGGTATGAAATAAATTATGATTTCCTATGTATTCACGAGGTACATGCGTTGCACGAAGAATCCTGGAAAATTGACGTTGCCCAATAGCGTGGCTATTTTTTCTGTGTCGCATAGCGTGATTTATAAGATCAATAATATTTGAGCCTATTATTGGTTCATTATTGATAGTTACTAAGCCATTAGAATCCCATGATATAACATCATCAGGTAACTTTTGTAACTTTTTTAGCAATAATTTTGCTTTATTTTGAAATTTAGATGGTACGCTTTCAATAATTGTACTATTAATAGTTGAAAAATCCTTATCAAGAGTTTTTTCAATAACCGGCCTTTTACTATGGTGATATAATGTGTTTTCACTGATCGGTTCAAATTTGTCAGCGTCTATTAGTCTCAAATACTTTTCTAACACTTGTGAATAAGCAGACCATTTTGCGCGATCGTCTGGATATGTATCAGAATATAATATCCGATACATTTCACTATCTAACCTCGATAGAGTTGTTCCTGTAGTTTGTATACTCTGCTTTTGCGATGTAGTCACATCTGCTAAATTTTCACCCGCTCTTGTTACAGTATCGGCTGTAACAACTGTTTTTTCAGGAACCAGTACCATTTTACGGGCATGCTCCATTTTAATTAGATATAAAGCTGGATAATAATGCGCCAAGTATAGGTGCTAAAAAAAGCGGTAAAAATCCACCTTTTTGAACAATTATTTTCTTTTTCTGTTGTAGGCTACTGTTAGGTGAAGCTAATTTTCTCAAAACCGGTGCGTGGCGTTTTAATTTTTGTTTTTCTTGCTGTTTCAAATCAACACTACCTTGTAAGATGTTCAAAGCACACTCGCAAATACACCTTATTAATGCAGTATCAGCCTTACGCAGCACAGCTTGTCTCTGTTCTTTAGTCATAGAGCATATAGCCTGTAATAAAACTAATGTTTTTTTCGCGAGAGGTGGCTTCTTTGCCATTACGGTTCTACTATTGTTTGTAATATTACGGTATACACTGTTTTAACCAGTTGAATCCGGTACGGCGTTGGGTCTAAACTCGTCACCGTAACGTGGGCGATATGTGTTTTGTTCTACGGACGACACTGTACTGAGATCTACACCTTTTGGTACATTACCACAAGACACATTGCGAATAAAGCGACAATTTGATTGCCAGCGCCTATGGTCACTCACGGGATTGTCTGTTTCAAGCCAATCACATATTACTAGGCCACACTCAAAACATTTAACACTATCACCTTTACCCATATAATAGAAACCGGCATTTGCTAGTTTTTCTGGAGATACCGACGCCACAGGCCATTGTGAATAGCTTTGCATTCTTATCGCTTCTGAACGATAACCAATATTGCTATACACCGTAATTAAAGCCATTATAAAAATTATTACTTATTTAGATTTTTTAGGCACATATGCAATTTGGTATTTATCGTCAGGGAAAATACACGTACGGAAACGAAAATTTTCGGGTGTTGCTTGTTTCAAATCAAAAAGAAGATAACCATGCGGCTTAACTGTAGCATCATAATATATTTCTTGTAAAAAAAGAGGATTTTCGGGACATACTTGTCGTGCTAAATGCTGTATTTGTGAGCGGTCTCTAGGATTTTTAAAAATTACTAAATAGTTTGAATTTAATGAGATATCTCTCTGCCCACGGCCTTGATGGAATATATTTTGCGTAATAAATATTACACTAATATTTTTATGATGACTGCCTTTCGTAAAAAGATCAACAACCGTATTATTTCCGGCTTCACGCATCAAATCATCAATAATAATTAATTTGGCGTTATTATCAGAACTATAATCGCTATTATTAGGTAACCCTTCACGAAATTCAATTTTTTCAAAGTTCGGGTATTCTAAATATGTGGGTTGCCACTCAGCATAGTAAAATATTATTCTTGAAAATTTAGTATCACTCATTTGTTGTAAGTATTGCATAAATTTTTTTACGAAAACTGTTTTACCACAGCCTGTGGGTCCGCAAATAATTGAAGTCCATGGATGTTTCCAGCGAGGATCCATTCCACAGATTATAGCAGAGTAGTTGTGTTCGTAAAATTTTTGGGTATCGTATTATTTAAAAATTTATATGAACGGTTTTGACCGCTCTTCGATAATCCAATCACGCAAACTTACAGCTAGATTTAAAGAACCGTTCCAATCTTTAACTGTACACCCCTGCTTTAGAGAATGGTGTAAAGAACACTGTGTTTTGGTATTTTTCTTTAAAAAATTAAACTTTGGACATTCAGACTCATCCTCTTCTAAATTTATTATTTCTCTTTTTAATATTTGCTCAAGATATTTTGCTTTGATTTGTCCACGTACATAAATAAATCGCGCTTTTTCAGAGTAAGAAGTTAAAATAGGCACTGTTTTCGAAAAAATAGTACGACCGTTACACCATTTTATGCCGTGTACATTACGTGTGACAAAATCATTTTTCCGTTTAGCCTCTATTGTTAGTTTATTATACGGAAAAGGTGATTTTATTACCCAGTGGGTCTGTAATGTTGTATCGATGCTAACCACACTAATTTCTTTTACACAAAAGTTGTCATAATTATCAAATAGTCCTTGAACATCAATAACAATATCCATTACTTTATAAAGGTAACACACGGTTTACTATCGCATTTATAAATACTGAATAACGTGTAACGATGAAACACAACTAAGTAAAACATTTCTGTTCTAAAAACTTATACAATATGAACCATAATTACTAATACATAGTAAATTATCAAAAATTTTACTGCTGATGCTATACATTTATTTATTTATAAAATATACAAAGACTTCTATACACTTTTATAGACATTTCTTTATAAAATATACAAAGACTTTAATACATTTTTATATACATATACATATACATATACATAATACATAATATATCCAATTTCAATCATGGCTGCTATTTTTCATAAATAAGATTCTAATTCGTCAGTTAAATCGCCTAAGAATTTACCGGTTGCTGGTTCGTATTGATTATCTTTAGAAATGTAAATACAAGAATCTGTATCGCAATATAACACACGTTCACCCAAGTTTTCTAAATAACTATATAACTTTAGACGGGCTTGGGCTGTTGTATACGCGGCTATAACAACATTCGTTGTAGGTGAAGCTGTTATACTATCAGCGCAATTTATATAATTTATATATATTATTTTATCATTTACCGGTAGAAAGCCCGTGATTTCAATCTGACTATCTGTTAGCATCTCCATTAACCGTGCTCTAGAAGTGATAATTTCAGTTTGTGGTAAATTTTCCCGTTGCCCAAATTTTCCCCATAATGAATTCAAACTTAATTTAGCCACAGCTCGTAAACCCTCGTTTTTTGTAATTTTTTCTTTGTCTAGTTTTATACCTTCAGCTTTTTCATATTCATCAATATAAGCATCTTTTTCTTTCTCAGTGATACAGTCTTTAGGATACCCGCTTGATTCCGTTTTAATTTTCAAAAACATGTTTATGTCATCGGTAAATAAACCCTCTACACCTTTTTCCGGATTATATTGTGCTATTTTATACTGCCATATTTCATGTATTTTAATGATAACATAACCTTTACTTATTGCTTTGTGTATTTCATCAACTACCCATGTTCCTGTAAACGCTCTAATACTATCCTCATCGTGGTCGCAATCGTATTGATTTAAAGATAAAGCACATGTATAGCATAATGCAAAGATAAGTCTATTATGAAGCTTACACGGTAATACGGGATGATAAAGGTTGCGTGGGGCCAGAATTGTACATTTTACAAGACCTTCAATAGCGGTTAGATCATTATTCTCTTTAACCAGTTGCGAGCACTCATCACCCGTAAAAATTTTAGGATGACCTATGGGAAATTTACCTGTCTTACAAATATAAGGATAAAGTGAGCAAACATCAACATATTTTATTTTTTCCCCTTCTTCGACATCGTATAACTGTATAAAATTTTCAGTGCGTCCCCCAAAAAAGGCATCACGAGGATTCAAAGGGTGTTTATCAAGCAAAGGGTGTGATCGTAAAAATCTAGCTTTTTCTGGATCTCTTAACAAAAGTTTATCATATTCGCACTCCCATATTTCTATTAATTTATAACCTAGATGTCGGATTTTTTCGGAAGTTGCTAAAGTACGCTCGTATCGCTCATCCATAGTATCCCCTTTACCTAATTCTTTATCACGATTCACACGATAGCACTGTAAACATCCATGCCAAAAACAACCGTGAAATTGTAAGACAACACGTTCATTAGTTTTAATATCTACATAATAACCGTCAACAGCTATACCTGCTTCTAAACGATATTCTTTACAACGCGCGGCATTGATAATTTGACAGCCTAGTTCGTATTCTTTTAATATCAGCCATGAGATAGCTTTAATAGACTGTGTTGACCGCCATCTATAACTCCCATTAGGTGGTAAAATAGCTATCGTATCAGACTTAAGAAAATTTCGTCTAAATATTTTTGAAACTGTTGATGCTATTGTAGTGCATTCAGCAAACGGGCAAACATTACCGCATTTTATAAACAATTCCCGAAACGACATACAGGCTCTACGTAAAACAGTAACATCTGTTTGACAATAAAATTTGAACTCGTGTTGAAAATTGAAAATATAATTTGCTTGTATTTTTTCATTATACCATGTCAGGAAACAATCACGCTCACTTTTAAGCATTGTGTTCGGGGCATAATATTTTATATCAGGCATAGGACCTATATAATTTACATTTTCAGGTGTATTAAAAAAGTGTGGAAAAAAACCTTTTTCTATTTCTCCAGCGAATCCGAAAGTTTTAGGTAACTTGCGTAAAGGCATGTGCAAATAATTTAAACTATCTAAAAATATAGTGTTTCCCAGAGTCATTACGATAATTTTAGTACCATTTAGTATTAATTTAGGTAAACGCGTTTTGTTACGTTCTAGCATGCATCGTAAAATAAACTGTCCGTCGAAACTACTAGCATTGTGTGCAATACAAATTACTTTTGTAAAACCCTTATAAGTTTGTAATGATAACTTAATAAGTTCTTCAACAGGATTTTCATCAAAAAGAAATTCCCGCTGCCCGCAAAAATTACAAATATCTGATACGTCTTTATCATTACAACAATAAGAGCATGTTTTTTGTACAACACATAAATTAGGAATGTGAAGATATGTATCACTAGAACCTCTAACGCGCGTATGCTGCTGTGTCTCGAAATCATAAAATAAAAATATAACTTTTGGTAACTTTTTTACCATTAACGGAGCCATATAACAATAGTGATTAATAGATCTCTTACTATTACATACTTTACAAAATACGTTATTACAATCATGCGGATTTTTACCCCCTAAACGTATTAGACGACAGCATACACTACAGATTTTCATTGCTTCACAGACGCTGGCATCTTTATTTTTCCCTTGTAAATTACCAGAACCCTTAACAAGATGTTTTTCAAAACATTTGTTATTCGAAAACCACCTATTGCATAATGTACAAACGTACTTACGTGTATAATTACAAACAGGCATTTGTTTACAGCGAGGGCATCTTTTAGAACACCTATGTTCTAAACCCCTTGAATAACATATATTACATAAATTACAAAACATTTTACTACCTATAGCCCCTGTTAAATTCACAATTGGTTGAAAATGTTGTGAATCTTCGTAGTATAATATATATATAACATGTCGTATACAACCAAAAGTTAATTGAACAGTTTCACGCCCATCAAATATAGGTTTATTACCTTTACCTAGAGTTAAAAATTCATAAATTACAATAGCTACACCCATGCGTTCAAAATATTTTTGAAAAGTAAATACGTGCTCGATGCCACATCCCCTATTAGAAATTTTAACACCCGCTTTATGAACCAAAGACAACGCTTCCATTTTTTGTAGATTACATCTATTATCGGTGATTGATTTCCATTTCCGATGTAATTTACCTGTACGTATTTCACCTCTTTCAACATAGGCCTGACCAACTACTAATGACCGCGGTAAACATAAATTATCATTATTATTGATAGGTATTATAGATTTTTTGTAAATAAATTGATGCGTTAAAATTTTTCGGCCTGTGCCTTCAACGCCATCTACAGTAGAGACTGTAATAACTAATTGGTCGTCTGTTGTGATAGTACCGGCGCTTTGTGCTACGTTACTTAGCAATAAACCTAGATCGTCAGGCGTATATGTATTAGCTTGTTTAAAACGAGACCATAAGGGTCCTGACGTGAATCTATCACAATTGATTGTAAATCCCACATAATCATGACCTCTGCATTTCGAGGTAATGTGTGTTATAATGTCTCTCAAACCGCCTTCAAGCCATTGAATATTATTAGTATTTGCAGGTGGTTGTAAAATACGAATAACGCTCTCCACCCCTTTTGCACCGAATTTTTTGAAGTGTTTAGAATGTTCTTTTTCAATAATAAAACGTTGGCCTGGTGGTCCTATACTCCAAAAATTGTTGTCTTCAGAATGTTGTAAGGTTGCATGTTGATTAGCTGTCTGGATTTTCAAACGGGCACTTCTTGTTAAAACGCCACCTCGCTGACCATCTGTAAAAATATTATAAATATAGCTTTAACTATAATAGTCAAAATACCAGCTTAGCTTACTTGTTCTAAAATTTATTCTTCTACATGATCAGCACTAAGGTAGGTGTTAACAAAATCTACGGAAATAATAGATATCGGTCTAATGAAATATATAGTTTGTGTTTAAAATTTAAATTTACCTATTAAGGAGCGGGTTTCACTATTTTCCGTTTCAGAATCAGAATCGACGTTCATACGAGCTTCAGATATTACACGAAGTGTATATCCCGGCTCTTCTTGGGGTGTTCGTTCTCCAATACCAAAATTTTTCATATAAAATTCATCTTCTTCTAATATTAACCGTGCAAGAGTGTCAATATCCTCATTTTTCCTTTCATTTTCAGCACTGCATGTATCACATGATAAAACCGATCGGTCATCATTGGCCTCATTATCATTATCATCATTATCGCTGTCTATCATCGTCGGAAAATATTCAACAGATATGTAGTTCCCTCTGTCAACGTGTAACCAACCAGTCTGATCCTTTATTTCGTGGGGTAGTATTGTTGAAATGGTTTTTTTCGAACAATCGATCCAATTGCCGTTATCTTCACGTTGTTGAGAAGAAGTGGATGGCTGAGGCTATAAAAATTTAATGTAAAATAATTCAAAATACTCGTGCAGGTTACAATTTTACGTACCTCCATGGTGAAAGAAGAAGGTACAGTAGACGATTCAGCAGGTTTTGCATCATCATCAACATTATTCACGCTGTTGTTGACATCATTAGAAAGAGCGGGTAAAAGGTCTTCTTTACAATGTTGGTCTATAATATAAAAATATTCAACACAATTGTTTTTCAAAATTTTTAAACTAAATAGTGAAAATTTTAATATTTAAATGTATAGCTGTACATACCATAAGCTGTCAACAATTTAGAAAGTCTTTTAGCCTGCTTCTTTTTACTATTTTTTAAACAACCACACACAGTGTGCATAATTTTAACACTTGAAAAAATCAAACCGTTTTCATATGCATCACTTATTACGCTAGCTGGTACAAATAAAACAATACGTTTTAATAGCAATAACACTGCTTCTTCTGAAAGATATTGCCAAACTTTTAAACGGTCGTCTGGAAACGGCACTGTTAATTCAGGCTTATTATTACGTATAAACATCACTAATTGTATAATCTCATCATAGAGATATTTATTAATTTGCTGCATTTTTAAATAAACCACACGTGTACGCTGTTCTTGATAGTTTTTTAGACCGTAGTTTATTCTGTCATGTACAAATGTAAAGTGACAAGACAGTACAAGCATAAGGTAAACATCATATTTTCTGCTGATACTTCGTTTTGCAGACTACCGTAGCATCGTTATGATATAATTGTAAGTATATATATATATATATATATATATATATACGTTAGTTTATTTAAAAATTATATTATTAGATGAACAGCTTGGAATTCGATGTTAATTTATGAATTATTTACATATTTTAGCATTTATTGTGATATACAGGTCATTTTTAGTTTTAGTAAATAATGTACTGCAACTTTCAATCAGTAAATTTAAGATACCCAAAAGTATAAATGTAATTTGTATATTTTAAATGTTAATTAATAATGTTTTTATTTAATACTTTTTGACCGAATAGCATTACTAGTATTTTTGTTACTGAAAAACATCAGCTAAGCAAAATAACTTAATAATAATATAAAATTATAATATTTATAACAAAATGAAAACGTTGTTGTAGCGAAATAAAATATTAATGTTAGACAAAACACGTGAAATTGTGTTATCTAAGTGTATACGTCGTTGTGAACATTTTAAAAGCATGTGAGGAAATTGGATATCTTGAATGTTATTTAACAGTGTTTTTATTTGATATTTTTGACTGTCTAGCATTTTCAGTGTTTTTGTTACTGAAAAATAACTGGTAAGCAAAATAAGTTAATAATAATATAAAATTATATTATTTATAACAAAATAAAAACGCCTGTATAGCATAATTACATATTTCTAAATGTTGATCAGATAAAGCATGGCCGTTTTGTGGGGTACTGGAGCTATATATAAAGATGCATCTATTACTACACGATAGTATTACTAAAAGTGTTTTAACGTTAGTTATTATAAAACAGTATAATAATTATCCAATTGAGTTCAGCTACAAAGGTATGTGTGGCTACAAACAGCCATTATTTGTGTAATTTTGAAAATGCCATTATTTATAAGGGACGTAATTAATACTTTTCAGATATTTGCAATGGATCTATCAAGAATCAATGCCGTTAGCCGCTTGAATCACATTTTGCCAACCATAAAAATGACTGATTTAGAGGAAAATAAAGAATACAAGGTTTCATCAATTCGCCTAGTGGACAATGCTAAATGTAAAACCGTTGTGGCGTCTTTAAACGATGAAAACAACATTTTCCTACCTACAAGAACCGCCAAAATTTTGATGGAAAATCCAGAGCAGATCGAGTTAATGAACGCTGCTGCTATGGCCAATAAGCTGTACATATTTTACATTGGTACGCAATATTGCAAATTTGAATTTATATCTAAAGAAGCCGCGTAAATGGTTTGCAAACCTAAAGAATAACATTTTAAGAAATTGTTTGTCTTATGTTGTAGTAAAAGATGTATTTTGTATAGATTATTATTTATTAGTAAATAAATAATAATAACATAATAGCTTGTATTTTATAAATTATTTAAAAATACCCTAAAAACAATTATTATTATTATTATTATTATTATTATTATTATTATTATTATTATTATTATTATTATTATTATTATTATTATTATTATTATTATTATTATCATTATTATTATTATTACTATTATTATGACACGGGTCATTATGAGTAGTATTGAACAGCTGTTTGTCTGCAGAACGGTAAGCATACAGATAACAAAGATCTTGCCCTCTGTAATTTATTCATTGATAAAGCAGAACTCATTTATACAACGTAAAATTACTCTTACCAACGCTAGCTTAAGTTATTTAAATAGTAATATTTTTATACGCTTTAAATTTATGTAGGTTGATACAGACTGCTATTGAGCGCTAACATAATATGCTACGTAATGCATATTTTACTAATCTTTAAGAAAAAGTATTTAATCATTAAGTAGCTCAGTACAAATACGACCATTCTGCTGTATACAGCTGCTAGTAAAATACGCGAATAATAAAAATGCCAGTGTTCACGGGAAATCGCTATTTTATTAGACGTATGCAAAATTTACCGCGACCTGTAAGTTAAAATATTTGAAATTTATTTAAAGTATACCAAAATGTTGAGTGTGTGTTTAATTATTGTTTTAAGGTGATACGCAAGGTAGTTGAAATTTTTTATCGTTTGGTCTGTTCCAACGAGTACCACCTCTTAGAGATGCTGGACATGGTTGACGAGATATCACACATCACCGGGGCTCGTTTACCGATTGCCATAGAAAATTTGGTAAACACCATAGAAGCGGTTCACGACGTGCGAATTTCGCGCTACATAAAAGCCGAAATATCATACAAAACCTACAATGCACCGTACCTATACACTGGTGATGTCGATTCCCTGATAGAATTGGCTGATGAATTGTATGATTTATAAAGAAAAATAAAAGATTGCTATTAAAATTCATACTAATACCAGTATTATTATTATTATTATTATTATTATTATTATTATTATTATTATTATTATTATTATTATTATTATTATTATTATTATTATTATTATTATTATTATTATTATTATTATTATTATTATTATTATTATTATTATTATTATTATTATTATTATTATTATTATTATTATTATTATTATTATTATTATCATTATCATTATCATTATCATTATCATTATCATTATCATTATCATTATCATTATCATTATCATTATCATTATTATTATTATTATTATTATTATTATTATTATTATTATTATTATTATTATTATTATTATTATTATTATTATTATTATTATTATTATTATTATTATTATTATTATTATTATTATTATTATTATTATTATTATTATTATTATTATTATTATTATTATTATTATTATTATTATTATTATTATTATTATTATTATTATTATTATTATTATTATTATTATTATTATTATTATTATTATTATTATTATTATTATTATTATTATTATTATTATTATTATTATTATTATTATTATTATTATTATTATTATTATTATTATTATTATTATTATTATTATTATTATTATTATTATTATTATTATTATTATTATTATTATTATTATTATTATTATTATTATTATTATTATTATTATTATTATCGTTCAAGTTAAAATTTAAATCTACGAGAGCGGGCACAGTACATGCTGCTCTAGCTCCCACCGCCGCGCGATATCCCCCTCCACTTTGGAGTGGGGTCCGCTATAGTGGCGATACCACTACTGAGGTAATTCATGATTTATTATTTATTTATATAATTTGAATCAATATAATTTAATTTACCATTTAATTTTTACTATTTAAGTTAATTAGATATGTTCAAAATGTATATTAATTAATTATATTTTGTTTTCCTAGTACTTGATAAAGTCAGGAGACCGATGAAACATTGTACAAAAATCAAAAGCAAACATTTAATAATAACAAGAAAATAATTTTATTCAATAAAAGTGTGATGTGTTGATATAATTAATTATAATGGATATGAGACAACGAGATTTAAATTCAGTATAAAAATTTATGATTTACCTTTTGATTAAATGAATTTTTACAAGTAAAATTATAAAATTACGGTTGTGGATTACAAATAGTAACGGATTAATAACCATTTTAATCATTAATTGTTAATAATTTAAATTGGAACGTTAAAATAGTTATTAATTAAGACTTATTTCAATTTAATAATAAAGAATTATCAATTACAATAACTACAATAATAAGTAATTTGGATAATTAATAAAAAAAAACCGGAATAGCCAGTTTTGGCCCAAGGATGGGTAACCATAGGTATGGCCGAAGTGGGGTTAACCAGTATTATGTCAGAACTTGACATAAATGATGTTTTGTGGGTATTTGGCCCAAGCCGAAGCCTATAGACCGGGAACCCCAAAGTTCTTATATCAAGGAGCAGAGATCGGCGAAAAAAAAATTTTCATTTGCCATTTTTCAATTATTTCAGGCACCATAATATTAATTAAGAAATTTTGAATTGATCAAGAATAAAAAAATTGGGATTTTTTATTTTTGATCGTTTTGTTAACTAAAAATTACTACAATTTGATTTTTAATTACTTACAAAATTAAATTTTTTTTTCAAGATAATTTTCATTAATAAAGTAATTAATAAAATTATTTTAGAATTATAGAATTGTTGAAGTTATTATCATTAAAAATGAAAATTCTTCCAATTATAAATTTTCATTATTCAAAAAATGAAAATTATTTCACTCAAAAATACTTATGAAAAAATTTCAAACTATTTTTCAGGGTACCCAGACTTTTTCTTCCGAGCGTCGCCGACCCACGGTGCTAAAGTCGCCCAAAGTCGCCGCGATCAATTCAAATAGTAAAAATTAAATCAATTTTTTTTTCAATTCTGGTTTATCAAGAATTATAAAATTATTTTCATTAAACAAAATTTTAAATTAGAATACAAAATTAAACTAAATTTTATGAAGTGAAATTTTTACGATAAAATTAGTTTAGATTGGTTAACATTAACTTTCAATAGTAATATTGTGATTAAACCACTCAGGTAATCACACTCAGTCATCAGGATTAACAATTATCTTTTTTATCTTATAAAAACACAATCAAACGTATTGCAACTCAAAATTATCACCATATAGTATTTAGAAACATAAAATTACTTTGGATCAATCATCACATACTTTTAGTTTGAACTTTAAAATTAAGTCATACCAATAATCAGTCATTAATTAGGTCACAGTTATTATTATCGTCTTCAGAATATTCAATCAAGTATATTGCCTCAATAAGATCATCACCAGCCTTATTGTTATCAATTAAATTATGATCTTGCTCCTGGATTTGATACATTTGACTCGTAAAACGCTTAAGCATTTTTATCGAGAGTGTATAATCTTTACAACAAATGCTAAATACGCGAATGTGAATTCGTACACGCATTAGAGCTACTAACATAGGAATTAACATACGATTTCTAAGCTTAGTTTAAATTACAGCCATAACATTGAAATCGCGTTCGACGTCTGCGTTACTAGTTGGTAGAGTCAATGAACGTATTGCAAATGCAGTTAAATCTTTAAAAGTCTTCGATCCATCAGCGCTTTCAATTTTATTTACAGATGTCCAAAAACCAACTGTGCTCACACTTTCATGTCGATATTCACATATTTCATCGATCGTCATTGTTCTTAACATACGCCACTGCGCCTCAATCACATCCTTATTGGCATCACTAGCTATAATTACAAAATAAATATTTATATATGCAATTAAATACATTCGTAAATGATATATCCATACATTTATAAGCATGTATATATATATAAATATTACCTGCTAGATCCCACGGTAAACATTCCACAGATAGATTTGAAGTTTGGTCCATACAAGTCTTTGGTGTGAGAAACCGTAAGTTAGTGAGTACCGCAACATTAGCGGGAAAACGTTTAACCAGTTTTTCACATAGTTTAAGCATGAATGCTCGTGACCTTAATTTTACAGTAGCTAAGCTCTCAGCAGAAATAGTTGATTTATTCGCAGACTCTGAAAACTTTGTTCCAAAGTCAACTGAATCTAAGGGCAATAAGGAATCTCTAAACTCCGAATTAGCTTTTAATAAAGCCCCGTTTACAGCTCTTATATCTGCTTCATGTAACATCGCTGAAGACGCCGTTTTAGGAGCAATAGGCTTCAAGTAAATTGGTTTAAATATGCGTCAGGCAACAGTTAACAGTAATCTTCTGAGCTCAGAATATAATTTTGTAATATCAGCATTTGCCTTTTGAAAAGCTATGTTCAAGTCTGTTACTTCTTTTAGAACAGTATCTAAAAAAATTAAATAGAGAATATTACTGTCATCTCAGTACATCTGGCCAAGGTTTCGAGCGATAATACACTTGTTTGTCTGAGAAGCTTCTAACTGTACAAAAAAACTTTTCAAGACATCCCATTGCTTCAAAACAATTGAAACTGCGTTTGTCCACGCTAACCAACGCGTATCCGATAGCTGTACCAATTTCGGAGGCTTCTTACCACTACTTAACTTTTCATACATGTTTTTGTAAGTAGCTTGTCGTAATGGGCTTCGTGAAAACCAATTTCTCGACTCTCGTAAGAGAAATTCAACCGATGCTGGCAATTCGTCGCTTGCTTTCAAAGCACATAGACTAAGAGAATGGCAACTACATTTCATGAGCTGAACATTAGGATACTCTTTTCGGATCAGAGTAAACAACCTATGTTTAACACCATACATATTATTAGCTCCATCCGTAGCAATAGTCACAAGTTTATTTATATTCAGGCCTACTTTTGTCGAAAATTCCTTAAAATTTTTAAACAAACTTTCAGCTGTAGCAGTAAACACTTTGTCAAAACCAAGAAAATCAGTAACAAACTGATCTAAGGACCGACTGAAGTAACGAACACAATATGCCATATATTTAATAATTGAAACATCAGTTGACTCATCCAGGATTATGGAGTAATCTTGATCACCAATGTCACCGATAAGTTCTTCTAACATTGCCTGTGCCACAACATTCAAAATAAGCTTGGAAGCTTTAGTCCGGTGGAGGCGTAGTTTTTCCAATTGACTTCCTTTCCCAATTTTTTTTAAAACTTCGCCTAAATGATCAACAATCTTGACCGAACTGTGGCTAGCTATGTATAAAACCATTTTTAATTCTTTTTGTTGCGATGAAGTAACTAAAAAATAAATATATATTTATATTTTCAAATGAAAAAAAAAAATTTATAGCTACTTTATAATATGACAAGAACGTACTGTGACTTGTCAAAGATGTTTGTTTTTTTCGATTCCATGACTTAGCTTGACTTATATGAGATCCTGTACCGGCATGCTTTTTTGAATCAGAAGCATGAGCTCTTAAAGAAACCTTACAAAACTTACATCGTGCTTCGCCATGTCCTGCTGTAATTAACTTTGGTAAACTTTTAGTCAGCCAATCTAAAAAAAAAAAAAAATTATAAAATTAAACAAAAACATTTGCTAAGTTTCAGTGAGCCTATAAACGGAATAAATATGATTTTTAATTATGTTAGAATTACATACCTTTAAAGATAGGTTGGTTTTCCCATGCTTCACGGTAAAGTTTCACATTTGTCATCCCGCACTAGAATTATTTAATTAAATTTTTTTATTGATAACGATAATTAATACGTAGATAGATTCATCGGGTTTTGGTGGGCGTTGGAGTTGAAATAATTTATTTGAAACAAAATTCATGAAAGTCTTGAAGTTAGTCGTCAAAACTGGTAAAAATGGGAGACGATTTATCATTTGTCGAAATATAAGTGCCTGCGTAGCGTGTAATTCAAATATGTGGTATTTATATAAAATTCGATCTGCGTACCTACATCCATAAATATTATGATAAAATTCTTCATAATCTTTAATTTTTATAAAAACAATAAAAAAAATTTTCATTCTATTGTTTAATTTCAAAAGTCGCCCATCGGCGACCAGTCGCCTGCAATACCATTTTAGTCACCGAGCCTTGTAAAAAGTAGCCTAAATGGCGATAAATCGCCGCATCTCGCAACCCTGCTATTTTTCATTACAATTTTCGTAATTTTGATAAATAATGTTGCTTAAAGTACGAGAATTATAATCAGATAATATTCACATTATGAATAAAATTTATTAATTTTTCTGTTGATTAGATTTTATAAATTCATACTCATGTTACACTTCGCCAGTACTCTAAGTTCAAAATTATCATCCAAAAAAAATCATCAAAAGCAAACACTTTTTATTGATTCATTTTTTTCCGAAAATCGTGATAAAACAAAAATTTTTCTACTTTTTTTTTTTCGTTTCATAGAAAATTTTTTTTTTCTTTTCTCTTTACCTTAAATTTACTGAATAACTAACGCAAAAATGAAGAGAAATCCGAAAAAATTAGTTTTTTCATTTTGGTAATGATTACACAAATTAAGGAACAAAACGTGTATCTTTAATTGTTTTGTGTTACGTCCTCGTCACCCTTCAAATATATTTCCAAGAACGCAACCCAAAATTTATTATTATTCGGGGAAATGCCCGGCATGATCTACATATACGGACCATCCCGTATGATATATACATAATTTGACTCTTAAATAATTATAAGTTATATTCATTAAATATATGTGTATGAATATGTGAGTCGGGTCGTGTACACATACGTAATTATTTTTGCTTGTGTGTGTGCGGGAGACGCATATGTGTGTATATATATATATATATATTTAACTTTGCCTATTAATATTATTGAGTAAATGCCTGATAACATTTAAAGTATGGATACATATACGAATCTAAACACAATAAGTACGTTAAATACACATATAAAGATATGAAGATATATATGTATACATAGATAGCCTCGGAACATAAATAGTTTATAAGAATTTCTCTTCAATAAATTAAATCTTATACAAAATATTAAACATTGCATGTATAACTTATACATATATTCTTTTTTATACAATTAAATTAAACAGTAAAATTATAAATACATTATACTGAAATACTGCATGCATGTCATTCTACATACAAACAAATCAATCTGGAATGCAGCATGTATAACATACATAATTACAAAATTTACTACATTATATAAATATATTATAAGTACACCATCTTGTACGAAAGAGAGTATACGAGTAGGCGAAACAAAACAATTGAGTGGGCGTCGGGAATACCATGCGGTAGCCTGAGTACCAGGCGGAGTTAGATAATAAGAGTAAGGCCCAGATCAACTTAAAGAAACGCCCGCAGCAGGAGTAAATTACCAACTTACTCCTGCTGCTGCCCTAATACTAAAAATCAAGAAAAGACCGTTTAGAGGGCTGTAAAACCCCCCAAATTAAAGAATAAATTTATAAAAATAGTAAATTTGATAGTTATTTTGTATCTATAATATTTCGGCTTTGCACTTTTCAAAATTTAACTATAATTTTATATAGTTTATTGATTAATAAATTTATCTGATGATGACAGCATCTTAGATTTGTTTAAATAAATGTAGTTGCTTATAAAGCATATTATGTTTATTTAAATAAATAAAGATTCTCGGTATTTCGTCTCCGATAACGCCGGAAGACCTGGGTCATCGATAAAGATTTTTGATGAATAAACAATAACTATGGGAGAGCTGCTCCGCGTCTTTTTTCATAGCCCCTACCATGGGGGTCCATCTAAAGTTACAAAGTAAATAAAAGTCTCTGCATCCGTTAATTAGCAGTTCGTTTTTATACTTCGTTGCCGTCGGGTGTGACCCCGTTTTTGAAGTTTGAGTACAGTTTCGGGTGTGATCCCACTTCATATCCAGCAAGGATTTCAATATATTTTTCAAGGATTTCAATATATTTTTCAAGGATTTAAATATATATTTTTCAAGTATTTCAATATTTTCAAAGATTCTGATTCAACCAAATATCGATTGATTTAAAAATAAATTTTCTTTTCCCTACGTTAAACTGGTGCAGTGATTTTTATTTTTTTATTTGTGCAGTTGTGAATTTATGGGCAATTAAAACAACAAAAATTAAAATTTATTTGGTGAAAATTATAAAATCTCTGTGAATTAAAAACAAGTTGGTGAAATTTAGAATAAAGTTTCTTTTCAGTTTAAGATTGCAATAAAAGGTAATGATTTTTGGTTCATGAAAGTGTGCTCTCTTTCCCTTCATCTAATTAAATTTTGTGTGCAATTTGTGAACAATTGTTTTTCTATCACACTAAAATACTTTACAAATAAACTTAATAAGTAGATATTGCATGTTGATTCTTAAAACAAACCTTCTACACAAACATTAACTATGCATAAGCAAATAAACTAACATAATTAATTCAATTAAATCTAATAAATTTAAAAGTTCCGTTTATTTAACCCAATCTAATGTGGTTGAGTTAACCGACGGATAAGCCGATGGTTTATTGGATTGATTGGAAATTATAGTTAAATTAATTGAGGTTTATTTCATAATTCAAAATCCGTTGACGCGTAATTATTCAATACATAAATTCTTCTAATTAATATTTATTTTATTTGAATTTGTCACGGAACCGATTTTAAACACGGTTTACCTAAATCTGTTATTGACATTTAAACATACCAAACATTTTTAACCTTGTAAAAATTTGAGTTTTATTATCCCTGAAATTGCTGACATTTGATTTAATTTAACTATAAAAAAAGAAGGGGAAATATATATATATATATATATATATATATATATATATATATATATATATATATATATATATATATATATACATATATCATTAATAATTTCACTTTCAATTACATTCGTGTAACACAATTATTCCAATCCAAAATTTCATTGAAAAATCTTTTTATTTTTAAAATTATTCATTTAATTCTATTTCCCACGTAAAATTTATCAGCTTGATAATATTTAATTATTGACACACAATTCAGTAAATTCAATTGGATAGTGTTGAGTTAACAATTTATTAACACCAATAACTTATTTAGAAATCATTCACAATGATGAATATTTAACGAAATTATTTAATCTAACTTTAAATTTTTCACCTAAATTCTTTACCAACACTGGTTGTAGTTATTGGTAGTTGGAAGCTCATTCAAGAATATTGACAGATTAACCCAAACCAAATAAAATATAATTATAATTTATAACGTTATTTTTAAATCTATTAATAAATATTATTCGGATATTTCAATGAGAAATCTTTTTTTTTTCTCTTGAATTTACTCAATACGTTTGATTGTCAACTCATTTGAAGAATTTTTAAGTTTATTCAGCTCTTTGTTTCAATTCATCAACTATTCTTAAAATTGCTAAAATTCAAATTCCTAAAAACTCTATTTACACGGCAGAATCATTAATGTGTTTCACGACGAATGGAGGGCTTGATTCAAGGCCTTTATTTGACTGAGGAACTTATTGATTGATTTTCCGTTGATGATTTCTTTAAAATCCGATTCAGCGTCGGGGGTTCATTGACTGACTCATTTACTAAATTTATAAATTAACAAAACAAGGATTTCTTACTCGAAGCTTCCTTTTTTTTTTTTGGAAATGCTCAATTAACTCACCGTATCAATTAAATTAAAATTAACATCCGTCAAATCCATCGAGATTTAAATTCAATTCAAATTAATCCAGTTTGAACAAACCCGTACCTAACTCCTAAATCTATTATCATTTATCCTCCCACCCTTACCCAGGAAAATAGCTATCTTTAAATATCCTAAATACACAATGATGATAGATGGTGACTAAGAGATCGACCCGGGTTGGTCAATGATAATTTTGTTGACTCTCTGAGTGTACTTCCAAATCCCAACAAATAAACCATTACTCTCCTGCTCATTAACCCTGTTCGAACCTACAATAAAAAGGGGGCATTCTGTCAATCAATCAATAAAATTCTTTACCTCCTTCAAGAGTCAGTGAAGGAATCTCTTATCCTGAGTCGGGAATAAAGTCATATCTATATCCTTTTTCACTACCTAAATTATTCTATTTCTTGAGAGCATCTTTTTGAAACAAATTTCATTCTCAACATGTTTTCGAACAGAGCCTATGGCTCCAAAGCTACGCAGACCCAAGGGCTCTGTTCCAGAACCCAAATATTGTGATTGCGATTCCTGTACGGAATATGCTAAGATATGTTCTGGTGAACGTTATCATCAACCATTATTAAGACCTAATTTATCGTTTGTAAAAAGGGATATTTCCCTTTCAAAGCCATTTCGATTTAGAAAAGTCAAATACAGTCTCATTCCAATAACCGAAGTCGAGAGACCAATACCATTAGTATACATCGGTGAAAGAGATCTACGATTTCATTTTTACGCGGATAAATTCTTATCCTGTCCATCTCAATTGTATCCTTACAAGGGTGTTCCAGACGACCACATAGAATTAATAATCTTGGACTAATTTCAGGAAAAGGTACCTCTTTAAATAGGTCCCCCTTTTCCCAATGTGAGTAGAAATAACATTATAATTTTTCTTTTCAACGATCAGAAATTATTCCTAAAAATCTGTAGATTTCTAAAATACAAAACAATAATAATAATATTCCCCATCGGTCCGAATATCACCGGGACGTAACATTTGTCAAACTTTGAGCAATCGGCCCGGACAAACGGTTTATTGGATCAATCTGAAAATTTCCAGGTTTTTTGGGGGTACAGTAAGCTATTAAATTACCTGGAAACATTAACCTTTTCATCAATATTTGCAAAGTAGCGATGAATTGACTAAAAAACTAGACAATGGACATTTTTTAAGGGTTTTTAAAATTAATATTAAGGATAAAAAAAAAATTTTTTTTCAAAAAATCGAAAATGGAGCTTGTAGGAAATTCATTCAAGTTTCTTAAACTGCTCTTTACATTACCGTGCGACCATTAGTTGCTTAGATATCGATAATCAAAGACAAAAGGACCCTTTTTTATTTGAAGGCTGATATCTGAGCAGCAAATTGTTGTAAAGAGAAACAAAAAAAGCAAATTGTAGCTGAATAAATTTCCTAAACGAGCGGTGAATTGGTTTTTTCGGAAAAAATTTTTCTGGCCCCGTAGACCTAAAAAACAAAACTAAAAAATTTAGAAAAATTTTGGCTCAAGCTATTTCTTATGATTCGGCAAAAACCGTGGCTCGAAAAATTATTTTGTCGGGAGATCTTCAAATTAGAGATTTCAAGCTTTAATTGGCTTTTTTGATTTTTTCAATACGATCATTTTTCACGAAAATACAGCCTTCCAAAAATCACTAAAAAATTTAGAAAATTTTCTTGCTCCTTTAATTTTTTGGATAAGTGTATTACTGGTGAACGTAATTTTCTCATAATTTAGTATTGTTGTTTAATATAAATTATAATAATTACAAAAATAGAAAATTGTAATAAATAATAGTTTGAAATTTTTTCATAGTTAGTATTTTTAGATAAAATAATTTTTATTCTTTGAATGATGAGTAATTGGTAATTGAAAAAATTTTCATATTTAATAATAATTACTTTGACAATGCTATAATTTTCAAATAATTTTATTAATTATTTTATTATTGACAATTACTTTTGAAAAAAAATTTCATTTTTTAAGTAATTAAAAATTAAATTATAATAATTTTTAAATAATAAATAAATAAAAAATAAAAAATCATAATTTTTTTATTTTTGATTAATCAAAAATTTCTCAGTTAATATTATTCTGACTAAAATAATTAAAAAATGGCAAATGAGAATTTTTTTTTTTTCGCCGATCTCTGTCAAAGAGGATAGGTTTATTTCTAAATTTATTAAGCTATGTGTAAATTTTAATTTTTAGCTATATTGTCAACTCAATTACAAATTAGTCGAGATAGAAAGATTATTTCCTAATAACAATGTTTGATATAAGTACTAGATCATTTTCAGTTATACAATTTTTCGGTACGTTATTTAAATCAATTTTTCACAATTATAATAGAAGTATATAGCAGTCCCGGCGAAAACATCGTCCTCCCACTACCATTAATTAGCACGTATTTCTTATACCCCCACTATCCATTTTGGGACGACTTTTTCGCCGGGACTACTATATACTAATATTAGGTGGCCAGCAGCTGACTCTAATCACACAATTAAAAAATTATATTTACTACTTTAATTTCAAATTACATGGACGGAAAAAAATATGTTGTGACCAGCACGATACTGTATACTGACTGTCATGATACTCGTTTAGCTATTTGGAGGTTATTGTACGTATTGTTACGTATAGTGCTGACAGGATGACAGGAATATGGATCGTGAATTGGACTAGAATGGATCGCGAGGGTAGCTCTACAGATCGCTCCCTTCACGATACGCAAATCACTATCCAGTAGATCGTGCCAATCACAATATTTTTTTCTCCGTGTGTGTTTGAATATTAATTTTGTAATTCTTAAATTACTAAACAGAACAATCCAAAATTTTGTTTAATATTTTAATTTTAAAGGACACGCGTTCGAATTTTAATTATAAAATTCTGATATTATTAAATTGAACATTTTAAAATTAATATGCAATATTTTATTTTTACCCGATTTATTGAATCAGTAGTTTAAAAATTTCTTATGACTATTAATTATGATTTTTGTCTTATACCGATTGTTATGGAAATCACTAACACGTATTTTTGGTGTTTTTTTTTTCTTCATTGTAGAAAATAGTGACTACAGCTTGACGGTTGCAGTGAGAAGTGACCGAGTCTTTACTTATTACTCAGGCCCTAAATTTTCTTATCTGCCCATCCGTATTTTTCATTTTGGTCGGCACACGCATTAGTCTCTCCACTTATAAGATTTTCTTGTTAACAGACATTTTGATGTTCGCTTGGCTCATTATGAGTTGTCAAATTTCTCTTATGAGTTTAATAAAATATTATTTCGCAAATTATAGAAACTGATCGGACGTAACACCAGTCTTGACTTAAGGGTGGGAAACCGTAGGAGTGGCCAAACCTGGGTTAGCCAAGGTTAGACCAAGGATGGATATTTACCGGAATGGCTGAGGCTAGGTTATCTAATCTTGGACCAACTTTGACACACCGTTGAATGACCAAAGCTGGATTTGCCAGGTCTAGCCCAAGGATAGGTATCTACAGTAATAGCCAAAGCTACGTTACCCAGCCTTGGTCCAGTTTTGGTACACCGTTGAATAACCATTCCAGATCTGCCAGTCTTGGCCCGAGGATGGGTAACCATGGGCATGACTGAACCCGGGTTAGCCAGTTCTAGCCCAAAGTTAGCTAATCATAGGAATGACCAAGGTATAGTGCCCGTTTATGGCCCGAGCATGAGACAATATAGGTAAACCCAGGCTGGGTTTCCCAATTTTGGGCCAGGCATGGTCCCTTTATCCAACTCTAGGGACTTCTGCATGGGTACCCACAAGTTGATTCCGAATTCATTCAAAAATTTAGATGCAGTGCAGTGTTCAGTTAAATAAATTTTTTTTTTATCAAATTGTCAAGAAGTTTGTGGAAAAACGGGCGGTTTTATGTTGATCACAGAAGTACGATGGTTTTAATCTATCATCCAGCAGAAAATTTTACGATAAAACTTTCACTTCAAGACATTCAATCCACAAAATAAATATATATATATTAGACTGTGCCAAATAATTGATATTTTTTTTCTTTCGGTCCCATACAAAATTAGGTTGTCTCGCGAAAAAAAATCCTGTCAGCACTTCAGCTCTATATGTCCATTTTTTAGTCAGCGCTCGCGTCAATAAGAATTTTCCGAAAAAAAAAATTTTTGGCCCAACTTAATGTTCTTTAACTCATTAAATATAACTGATTAAAAAATGACCAAGGTGCCATTTTGTAGAGGATTAAATTCTCTACGAAACTAACTTTTAATCAAATGAAAACAAAGAGCGACTTTTTTCTGCAGTCATTTAAATCTATTTTTTTTTCAAAATTTACATTTATATTTATCGGGGCTGTACAATTTAGCCGGTTGAGCCGGCTAAAAAAGTTAGCTAAGTTAATTAGCTAACTAACCGATCAGCTTAGCTAATTTAACCAGTTAACTTAATTAGCTTAGCTAATTAGCTGGTGGCTTAACCGGTTAATCAATCTTAGCTCAACCAATCAGCTAACGGATAACTGGCTAAACGGCTAATTTTTTTTTAGCTATTTAATGATTTTTTATTCTCAGATAGCTTCAAAAAAGAATTTTAATTTTTTTCTTTTAACAAATAAAATAGCAGAGAAATTTACTAGTTTAATTAATATTTTACAATTTTTTATTTAGAAAATGGCTTTTAAATTAATTGTTGAGTTATTTTTCTATGATATTTCTATTTTGGTAGAGAAAAATGAATAAATTTGCGTTTTCGGGAAGCAAGCAGCTTCTTTTAGAACTTATAATATTTCCGGCTGTGGAAAAAGCTTTTTCAGAGGGTGTGCTTGATGCTAGAACAGCTATAAGTTTTCTCGCCAGTCTAGCCAGTAGAGGAAAGCTTATGGCGTTTCAAATGCCACGGATGAAGGGGATTATCATTATGAGGAACATTTGGCTCCATTTTGAAGCTTTCGATTTTTTTTTCGTAAACATCATTCTGGTGATTTGATTCATCGCTATCAAGGCTTACCATTTTCTCAAAACTTTGAGATAAGGCTACCTCACACTTGAAAAGATAATCCTAGTCCTTCTCTCTTTTGTTTTTATTGGCAACTACTAATGTCTCTTCAAGATTTTCGTTGACCATAATCTTTAAATTTTTTTTTCGAAAGACTCGATACTCTAAATTTTCATAAGCCATATTCTTATATCTGAAATATAGATAAAAGAGAATTAAATTCAAGATAATTAAATTTTTTTAAATGATTTTCTTGGTTCAAATTTTTTTTTTTTTCTATCAGTGTATATATGTATCGAATAATAACACCGGCACAAAAAAATAAGTTGTTTGTACTTCGGACCGGACCACTTACAGACATATATTTTGACCGGTTGAATCCGAATTTGAAGTCCGTTTAGCCCGACCACCCTCCAGATTTAAGTAAAATGCAAAAAACCTAAAAAAAAGACTGTTATGTCCGATTAATTTTTATAATTTCTTTTATTCATATAAAAATTTCCTAACACACGAGTCAAGTGAACATGAAAACATCACTTAACAAAAAAAAAAATCTTAGAAGTGGGGAGAATAATGCGTGCGCCGACCAAGATAAGAAAATTTTGTGCCTGAGTAACAAAAAAAGTATCGCTCTCTTCTGGCTACAATCATCAAAGTGTTAACAAGTATTTGTTTACAATGAAATAAAGAAAAGGAAAAGTGTTTAGTATAAATACTTCATTACGTATTCACTAAGGAAAACCAGGTATAGTTTAAAAAATTAAACGTGTTGTAATAATAATAAAATGAATACATGCCAGGACTGGTTGGTGGTTGGGATATTGGAAAAATACACATATTAAAAAATATAACAATATTTTCATTTGTCACAGCACATAATATCACTGGGTTACATAATTAAATCGTTGATTTAATTATTTAATATTGTTAATTGTCTGAGCTCAGGAATACGTAATTAATTGAATGCAAATTATAAAATTGAGTTCGAGTAATTGATTTAAATAATCAAAGTAATTAGTTTGAATTTAGTTGAACACTGATTTGATTGTAAAAAATGTCATGAAAAACAGTAACATGAAATCAGAAGTTACCGAGCGAAGTTTATAATTGAACACTTGAATTAATATTTTTTATAGCACCAATGCATGAATAAATGAAATTATTGAGTTTATAATATTTATGATCACTCAATTTAATTGATTTGAATTAGTTTATAATAAATTGCACTGAATTGAATTTATTTGTTGAACACGTGGTAGCATGATTGCAGAGGCTACTGAGCGAAAGTTAATTTTTAATTTGATTGCAATATTGAGCATAATGATAATTGATTAATTATAATATCGAGTCTTTTAATTTAATTGAGCACTGGTAATAACTAATTATTTAATAAAAAAGGCACCTGTGATGTCTCCCTTGTGAATAACCTCTTGAGAAACGTGGTCGTCGATCACTTGAATTCTTGAGTTCTTTTTGTAATTATTTTCTGAGCTCTGGTGCCCAAAATTATAAAAATAATTATAGTTTTAATGAGCCCGATGAATGCTGAATTTAATTAAATTATTATTTAAATTAATGACTCTGAGATGAGCACAAAATGATAAGATTTAGAATAACACGTGTTATCTGTTAAATGTATATTGCGAAAGATAATGGCGGCCGTCTTCTCGACACGAAGCAGAAAAAAGTAGATGCGCATGTGCCGAGCTGCGCATGATCAAGTTTTAATTTATAAACGAGGCCCCAGTAGGTGCTGCCTCTATCTGCCGGAAGGGAAACTATATTTGAATTTGAATTCAAATTATTTTATAGTTTCGATTACGCAACAAACGCAATTTTAAAATGTTTAGCTTGGTAATGTCCGAATTATAAAATTAAAATTAAAACACGTGAAATTTAAAATTTTAATATTAAATAAAATTTTGAAATGTTGAAATCAATAATATCCGAATTATAAAATTAAAATTTACACACGAATAATTTATAATTGAAAAATGAAATAAGACTTTAAAATGTTCAGTTTAGTGATACATGAATTATAAAAATATAAAATTGAAATTCGAACATATATAATGGAAAATCCAAATAGTAAATATAATTTTTCAATTGTGTAATTAGAGTCGGCTACTAGCCACCTACTACTTTTATTATTAATTATGAATAACTGTTTCAAATAACGTACCGAAAAGTTGTATAATTGAAAATGATCTAGTACTTATCGCAAACAATGTTATCAGACAATAATCTCTCAATCTTAACAATTTTGTAATTGAGTTGACAATATAGTTAGAAATTCAAATTCAAATATCGTATTATTAATTTAAATAAAATAAACCTATCCTCTTTAATTAAAGATCTTTGGGGTTCCCGGTCTATAGGCTTCGGCATGGGCCAAATACCCACAAAAATATAATTTATGTCAATTTCTGACATAACAGGCAAAAAATTGCGAAAAACTGCAGTCACAGCGATGAAAAAATTTTTGTGGTCCTAGATCGAGAATGATTTTTATCTATTTCAACTTCTTGAATCTGAATCTGAACGTAAGTTAGCCCGTTGAGCCGCCAAAATTTAAAAAAATTGCGAAAAACCGAAAAAAATTGCAATAAATCATAAAAAATCGGAATTATCAAGATAGAAAAAATTTTTTAGATTCAGAATGAGTATGACGTTTATGTATTTTGTTCCACTGAATTTGAATCTGAAGTTTTTTTGCCCTATCAACATTTTAAAATTAAAAAAAATCTTAAAAAATAAAAAAAATTGGGAAAGTTGCAGTTGTAAATATGAAAAAAAAATCTATTAAATACGATTGTTAATTACTTGGGGGTATTTTCATGGATGGAATATGATCTTAGAATTGAAAAATTAACAAAATTTTATAATCTATAAAAAATTGCATGTAAGTAGAAGGAACGAAACCATATTTTCGAATTCCAGACTGTCGTTCGTTTGAATTGAACTCTTATCTTCAAATGACCTACGCAGTGGGTTCCTTTTACGTTTTCTGTTTTCTTCTGGTATTTTTCTCGTTAGCATCCAGCAAAAATCTGCCATCATGGTGACATTCTAATTTACTTGATACCTACCTTTCATTTCACTTATGTCTTGATGAAATCGTTTTCCTTGTTCTTCGCTATAGTCACTAAGATTTTCAGGAAATTGGTCGACGTGAGAATCCATGCAGTGTAGTTTGAGGTTCATTAAGCAACCTAAATTTTTATAATTTGTCACCAATTCTTCACCTACACAATTTTAGCCCCTCATTTTAAGAATTTCGCAACAAAAATGACCTTAATCGATAGGTCTCTATCAGGTCCGTTAAGGTCTACCAATTTTTTCGTTAGGTCCCCTTTTGTTTTTTTTTCAATTTTTCATAAAAAAATTTACTATTTAGCACCTCATTTTAGGAATTTCGCAACGATAATGACCTTATTCGATAGGTCTCCGTTAGGTCCGTTAAGGTCCACCAATTTTTTCGTTAGGTACCCTTTTGATTTTTTTTAAATAATTTTTTCAATTTTCCATAAAAAAAATTTACTATCTAGGACCTCATTCATGATTAAGTTGTTATTTTTTATCATATTCTTTTTCTTAATCGTTACGTCAGTATTGGTCTATCATTTTTATCATCGTATTATTTGTTTTAAATATTTTATTAATAATTATATTATAATTTAAATAAAATTCGCGCATGCGCATTTTACGTTTATTCTATATATGGCGCGGAATTTAAATTTTTCCCTTTCCCCTTAATTATTACATGATTATTAAATAAATAATTTCATGTAAGTAATCCATTAAAGTTAAAATATGATTAACTTTAATGATACTGAAGTCAGCCGACGTCTGATAATTTTTAGATTTTTTTTAAATCAGTAAATCATAAAAAAAAAAAATTTTTTTTCAATTGCACTAATTTTTTAAATTTCCTACATGTGCATATTTTTTTTTTTTTTTTTTTTTTTTTTGTAATCGACTTGTTGAAAAAAAAAAACCGAAAGTCGCTGATTGTCTGTAAACTTCAGGATCATTTGTTGTGGTTTGGTGCAGTCTGGCGTTTTCCCTTTTACACTATAATTTTAATCAATAATTTTGATGATAATATATATACCCCAGTAAACACATTGACGTAAATTTGACGTCTGAGTGACGTTACGCTATGTCATCATTTGCGTAGGATATGAGTCAGATTTGAATCATTATTAAAATTCTGGGCGTCTGCTAGGTTCGAACACAACTCCTCTTGGCTGGTAGTGCTGAACGTTGCTCACTGGTCCACATCACGAAAGTTCAAGTCTTATCCTTAGTTGATGTATTTAGAGTAAAATGCCGGAAAAGACAGAGTTCATAAGTTTTTATTATGGATTTTCATGAAATTTCAAAAAACTCCATAAACTTATATGAAATTTTATAAAAACAATATTTGTCGGCCTCAATGATAATTATATAAAATTTTATAAAGTTTCACCAAATTTTGTAGTTTTTTGTTGTGATGTAAAATTTGCAAAATCTTATATCAAATTTTGCGAAGCATTGAATAATTCCACAAAATCGTATAAAATTCAATCGATTGAACAATTGCGACACTAAACTTTCCCGAGTCAGAATTAAAACAGTAGTTTGAGCCTCCGAAGCCTCAGTTCTTTTGATGTTGGACTTGCCGCTAAATGTCATATACTATTTAAGTCCTCGATGTCCTAAAAGTAGCGTATGGAGGAGTAAATCACCTTTTTATAATGGTATTTTAACCCTCCATGGTCTACCATATATTTTAAAATGCTATTTAAGTCCTCAATACCCTTAACGAAGCACATGGAGGACAGAATCACCTTCTTAAAAAGATGTTTTAACCCTTCAAGGCCTACCATACTTGTAACTTCAAATGAGCTCAATTCTTTAGCATGATTCTATGTTATGATAATATCTACGTTCTAAATACATAAAAATATTTCCAACTGATCGTGAGCATCCAAGTAGCAGTGCGGCAGTGGTTGCGCTTCATATTCTTTAGGTCTTGGTTTCGAATCCCGACAGCAGCAGATTGTTTTTCAGCAGTTTTTTTTTCATCTTCTTTGGCAGTTTCCGTTATCCAATACATCATTCGTATTTATTGTTCACATAAAATAATTAATTAATCATATACTCAAATAAGTCAAAGGCTCTAATTATTCAATTCGAATTTTGAACGACAGTACTATTCTATTCGAACGCCTACTTGTATAATTTTAGCTATTATTATTAATATTTTAAATTTTATTATTCCGTAACTCACAATAAAACATTTATTACTAAGAAATAATTTTTGGAATTTTTAAATTTCAAATTTGTTTCGATCATGGTGGCCATTTCTAGTTAGTGGCTCCCTTTTCCTTTCTGTTTCTCTACCAATTGTTTACGATCCGATGAGAGTATTTTTCGCCCGTATGAAAAAGCAATATATGAGCTTCAGTGTATATGTAGATTATTGAGAGACGGAAAAAATGAGTATTCATATAATAATTGAGGGAAAAGGGAAAAATTTTAATTCTGCGCCATATAGGGTAAGAGTACCAGTACCCAGCCCCTCACCAGTAGCCAGTTACCTCATGTTAAATTATATCTATATATATTTTGAGCCAATGTTAAAGTATAGGCCCGGCTGGCTACTGGTTAGGGGCTGCGTACTGGTGCTCTTACCCTATAGAATAAACGTAAAATGCGCATGCGCGAATTTTATTTAAATTGTAATATAATTATTAATAAAATATTTAAAACAAATGATGCGATAATGAAAAAGATAGACCAATACTGACCTAACCATTAAGAAAAAGATTATGATAAAAAATAACAACTAAATCATGAATGAGGTGCTACCCGGGAAAAAATCATCATGCACGGTCATGCATGAATCATGCGTTATCATGATCATGATCGTGAATGATCACCCATGACTTTGCACGATTCATGCAAAGACACACATGATCACGCAAAACCAGGTTCAATCATGCATGACCATGTATGAAGAATCAAGAATAGTCATGCATGATTCATGCATGAACAAGCTCAGTCATGAATGATCATTCGTGACTTTGCATGATTCATACAATATCATGCATGACTGAACATGCCTTTGCATGATCATGCGCGCCTTTGCATGAATCGTGCAGTCATGAATGCTCATTCATGACTGAGCTTGGTCATGCATGATATTGCATGACTATTCTTGCCTCGTAATCCATGATCAGACATAATTGAACATGACTCTGCATGGTCATGCACACTTTTCCATGAATCGTGCACAGTCATGAATAATCATTCATGATTATTGATTATGCATGACGAGGAAGGAATAGTCGCTAAAGATTCATGTAATGTCATGCGTGACCGAGCTCAATCATGAATGATCATTCATGACACTGCACGAATTATGCAACGTCATACATACCATATGAAATCGGGAGAATGTATGATACGGAGGAATGCTGATTCACAATGGAGAGTAATTTGGCATGAGCATACATGACCGTGTATAACTTATGTAAAGACATGCTTCGGTATGCATCACTGCCCTAATCAAAAAATCTATGAGGAATTGTATGGAAACCCATAGGAATCATATAAAAAAGTATGGATTTATACAAGAATCCTTAGGAATTAATACAGAAGAGTATGGTTTTATATAAGAATTCATGTAGAAAACTATGAGTATCCGGATTCCTATATGGGCAATCTACATAGAAAACTGTGGGTACTTAGATTTCCATTTTGACATGGTGCACATTTCCATGGGAAATTGACGCGAAAATCCACATGAGATTCCATACGGTTTTCATATGGCTTTGGCACGGTGTGAATTCCCATAGGAGCCCATGGGGGAGTTAATATCGGTATCTATGCTGGATTACTATATAGGAAACCTTATGGGAATCCATCTGAAAATGCCTTGTAGAAACTCACATAGAAATCTAGGCTGGATTCCCATATGGATTCCTTTGATAGCCCGGGACAAAATCAGCATTCATGATCATGCTAGATTCAGACACTGCCAAGCATGACATACATTTCATGTCTGATCATGCAAAAAAATACTATCGAAATCCGATCGAGCTTCAATCGGATTTAATCAAAGTTTTTAACCATTAATAATCAAATATTTTTATGAAAAATTTTCCATAATTTATAACTTCTGGTTCAATCAATAATTAAAATTAATCTTATTTCCAAAAAATAATTGAAATAGAATTAATTACAAATTTTTTTTTTTCATTGATTGAAGAATTGAATTAATAAATTTCTGCGAAATTTATAATGTTAGCCAATACAATTGCATATATATATTTTTTTTTTCAATTAATAATTAAGATTAATTTAATTTATAATTTGCTTGTAATTTATAACTAGAATTCTTTTCATTTATTATTAGAAAAATACCTAATAACCAAATTAAGCATGATCATGTCTGAATATTTGCCAGTCATGATCAGGCGTGATTATGCATGAGAAAGCATAATCATGTCTGACCGAGCATGATCACGCATGCTCATGGCTGGCAAATATTCAGGCATGATCATGCATGAGATTAACGTATGATCATGCATGATAAGGTCTGATGATTTTTTCCCGGGTAGATAGTAAATTTTTTTTATGGAAAATCAAAAAAATTATTTAAAAAAAAACAAAAGGGGACCTAACGAAAAAATTGGTGGACCTTAACGGACCTAACAGAGACCTATCGATTAAGGTCATTTTTGTTGCGAAATTCTTAAAATGAGGTGCTAAAATTGTGTAGGTCAATTCTTCTCCTAACGAAAAAATGTCTCTGGATGAAATATCCTTAAGATTAACTATTTTGAATCATTTGAAAAAATAAAAAATAAAAAAAAATATTTTAATCAAAAAAAAATTTTCTTTCGTTTAAAAAAAGTGTATTATCAAGTAAATATTTAAATCTAATTGCAATATTCAGTCCATAAGTAACTCAATAATTATTCATTTCGAATTTGTGATTTCCGAAATTTGAATTTTGGTGCCATTGATTAATTTCATAATATTTTAGATGTCCACGCACACAAAACCTCTGAAAAAAGAGCACCGTACCATTTTGAGCGTATAGGTTTATATATTTTATATGTCCACGCACACCAAACCTGAGAAAAAGGGGATACTGTATTATTTTTTTGTCGATATTTAATCTTGAGGATTTTTTATCCAGAGATATTTTGTCGCGAATATTTTGTCCGCGGATATTAACGCAGGTAAACGTTCATTTTTCCTATAAAATTTGCATCCTGAAATAGAGTTCAAATTTGGGGTCCATTAAAAATTCCTTACGATCGCTTGTGCCTGCAACCAGGGCACCTTTACGTGGTGACAGTGGACAACAGAACCATCTGGCAAAGTCCCGGGGTTAACGGCGTGTGTGCCGTCATGGCAGGTACAAGTGATAAGTTCTTTACGGTGCAGGGATCCGGAAACCCAGTAACGACGTATTTCGATTTTTCATGAGCTATTGCAATTTTCTTCGGTTTTTCGCAATTTTTGCAAATTTTGACGGCCCAACGGGCTAATTAACGTTCAGATTCACAAAGTTGAAATACATAAAAATCATACTTGATCCGGGTCCACAAAAACTTTTTCATTGCTGTGACTGCAGTTCTTCGCAATTTTTTGCCTTTTTCTTGGGTTTTTTGCATTTACTCAAACCTAGAGGGTTACTGGGAAAAACGGACTTCAAATTCGGATTCGGCGGGTCAAAATACATGTCCGTAGCTGGGTCTGGTCAAAAGTACAAACAACTTTTTTTTTGTGTGCCGGTGTAATTATACCTAGGATCCAAAAAAACAGGCCGATGAACTCACAGAATCACAATCTTCGATCAAAAATCGAGCTTCCCATTCTTCTTGAAATATTTCTTTGAGTACTTGAATTTTTGGAGAGTCGTTCTTATCATGTTCTAAAAAATTATCTATCATCGAATAAATAACTGGCCTCACCATTCCAATAGTTGACTCAGATTGACTTGACATGACTATAGTTGCTACCTCGAAAAACATTCGTTTTTGATATACTGACTTGAGCTTTTAAATAATCCCGTTCTAAATTGCTTAAAAGCAATTTTTTAGACATTGCTGTATTTGTAAAATTTTGATCCAGCAATATACTTTCAACAGCTTGGCGTTGTTCTAATAGCCGTTCAGTCATGCCGTAAGCTGAATCCCAACGCGTTACGCAATAACTATTTAAACAATGTTTAGACAAATTATATGATTTCTGAGCATCTTTCAGAGCGTTTGTTACTTTATATGAATGTTTAAAGTGCCCAACAATTGCGGAAACTTTTTGAAGATGTTTTGTAAAATTTTCTTTGAGTTTGCAGAATGAGATGACCAAGTATCTGTCGTAATCGAAACATCAGAAAAATTTTGCCAGCAAATCGTTACTCACTGATTCAAATAAGACTTCTGAGCGAGTTTTTATGACAGTTTCACTCGGAATCACATATTCAGGACTAAGAAGTTCGACGAATTGTATGGATCCTGGACCTTCTGCGTGTGATAGCGGTAACATATCCATTGCTGTATATTTTACAAGTGACATGGTGACATGGTGATTGCTTCTGCCTTAGGATTCTAAAAAACCAAGAAAATTAAAAAAATTATATTAATGATAGAATCGATGTAGACAATGACATTTATTTAAATTATCGTAATTTTTCAATTTTCGTAGCAAGAAGTTAAAAAAAATTAAACACGTACTTTACGGCTATAATATTCTTTCGTTAAGCGTCGTTTCTTTGGATTTTCCGGTGTATCTGAGCTTCATTCATCATCCGACCTAAACATCAATTATAAATTAATTTATTCTATTAATGAAAATTGGAAAATTTGATGTTTTTGTTTTAAAAAAAATATTAAATTCGATTAACTTAAATAATTCCGTACAAAAGAAAAAAATAAAACTTACCGTGAATTAGATTCCGTTTCTTCGTTTAATGTCGATTGCATTCTGTTATTATGCTTATTCTTTGAATGATATCTTAGGGATGCTGTTGTCTTTTTTATATTGTACTCAATTGCACAATATTTACATCTAGCAATACCACTTGTAACAAATGTAAAGTGATTCAATAGTAACGACAGTTTTAAATATTCAATTGAATCATTGAAATGCAATTTTCAAATGTATGCAAATTATTAAATTTTTGTAAAATATGGAAATGTCAATTCTACAAGAAAAAAACCACAGCGCATAAAAAGCATACAGGCAACAAAATAAACTAATTTGTAAATAAACGTCAACACTGAAAAGTTATAAAGCGCGCGTAATTTAAATCATGTTATAAAACTGCTTTTTCGTTAACAATTTGATGATTATTTCGTAGAGATTATTATTTACACTTATATTATTTTCTAAAAGCTAATATAATAGACATTTATTTATATATACATTATAATAACATTTATATATTTTATTATATAATAGACATTATTAAAACTATTTTTTCTTCATATTAAAAAAAAAAAAACTTAAATATTATTTTTTGAACCTGTCCGTGGATAAAAAATCATTAAATACCTTAAAAAAAAATTAGCCGTTTAGCTAGCTAGCCGTTAGCTGATTAGATGAGCTAAGCTAGATTAACGGGTTAAGCCGCAAGCTAATTAGCTAAGCTGATCGGTTAATTCGCTAACTTTTTCAGCCGGCTTAACTGGCTAAATTGTACAACCCTAATATTTTTCATAAAACGCTTACAAAACAATTTTACTATGTATGAAACACATTGAATTCAATTTTTCTAGGAACCTTTATTATCTAAAAAAAATAGTTTCAATACTTCAAGTAATAACATTAACATTAACCTATTAGTATTAACGATTTTTCTATTGATACTTTTCTTTCGGTTTAGCGTTTTTCGCAATTAATCATTCTATTAATTTTTATCTGTAATAGAATATCGTTCATAATTTTGATTTTGAGGTTCTCATACTGCTCATGAATAATTATTACTTTATTGATAAAAATATACATTGTTTATGATAATAAAATACCCATGGAAATTCAATTAAAGGAAAAAGAGATGTTCTAATTGTGCAGAAAATTTTCTTTCGATTCTGTTACTAGTTTTTAATAACTGATGATTTGTTAGGAAAACCTATTGCAAACACTCAGGACATTGCTTACGATGGGCAGCAACAACTTGTAGAAAAAATAAATTAATTAATCTATACATTTCTTAATTAGTAAGTTTGTAGCAAGTACAGATTATGTTTGCAAAAGGTTCTTCTGACAAATCATAAGCTTTTAAAAACTAGTCACAGAATTAAAAGAAAATTTTTCGCAGATTAAAACTAATTTTTTCCTTTTAATTAAATTTTTATGGGTATTTCATTATCACAAACAATCTATATTTTTATCAATAAAGTAATAATTTTCCATGGGCAGTATGAGAACCTCAAAATCAAAATTATGAACAATATTCTATCACAAATAAAAATTAATAGAAAGATTAAATGCAAAAAATGTCTCAGGGAAAGAAAAGTATTGTTAGGAAAATCGTTAATATTAATAGTTTCATGTTAGTTTTATTACTTCAAGTAGGAAGACTATTTTTTTAGATCATAAAGTTTAGTAAAAAAATTGAATTCAATGAGTTTCATACATGGTAAAAATGTTTTCTAAGCGTTTAATTAAAGATATAAAAGTAAATTTTGAAAGAAAATTAGATTCAAATGACTGCAGAAAAAAAGTGGCTCATCGTTTTTATTCGATCGAAAGTGCTTTTTGTAAAGAATTTAATCCCCTACAAGATAGCATCTTGGTCATTTTTAATCAGCTATATTTAGTGAGTTATAGAACATTAAGTTAGATAAAAAAATTTTTTTCGGAAAATACTTCTTTACGCAAGCGCAAAATGAAAAATGGACATATGGAGCTGAAATTTTAACAGAATTAGAGGCAAACTCAAATATATGTGGTGGTTTAGCTTCACTCCGCGAGATGGCTTTTACAACTCGTGCCTCTCACAGTACCTCGTCTCTAAGCCTGTATCAATATATAACATTTCCAACATATAACTTCCAACACGACGTCTTAGGTAGGGTATATGATAGATACACCTAACTGAGATGTTTCAGCATCGCATACTTAGACGAAACGTCTCTTACCCCACAAATTCCTTTTTCCATCTCTCCTCTTCTCATTATTTCGAACGATGATTCACTATTTGGTATTTGGTGACTTAGACAGTGATTATTGCGATTTAACCTTCAAGAGTCGTCGCTAAATATATATATATATATATATATATATATTAGGGTGTCCCAAAAAAAAACAAATATTTTTTTTAACCTGTTGAGGGCTCAAAAGTGACTTTATATTATGAAAAAAATCCTCACCAAATTTCAGCCAGATATCTTTCAAATTGATCATTCACGAACGGGGATCCTCTTTCCCATTTAAAATTCACGTAAAAATTTTTCATTTTAGTTTTTCATTTTTTTTTTTAAGTGAAACTTCTTTACGGAGGCTAAAATTGAACGATTTGAGGCGGAAAAGGGGAGGTAGCGCCAGAGGAGAAACATTGAGTGAAAGTTTAGAATAGGCGAGAAGGGGAATTGCTTGTATAGCAAGCCTTATATATATTAAAGAGTGGGGGGAGTTGAGAACAGTCGAGTAGAATGGATGAGTGTAGTGCGCATGCATCGTAATTTAACCACGTTATTCATATATAAATATATATATATATATACAATATCGGCCATTAGATCTTGTCAGGTAGTATAGCTTCGGGAAAAAAAAATCTCTGAAAATCAAAATATGTATAACTAGTTTTCTATTAAATCAAAAAATATATGTATATTACTTGAATGTAAAATTATAAATATGTATTGTAAAATAAGTCACTAAAAAAAATATGGTCAGTATTTAAAAATTTGTAAAGAATTATTGTGTGTACTTTGTAACAGGGAAAATTTAAATTTTCCGCGTTAAATTTTATTACTCTCTTCTATGAGAGCCGTCGATAAAACCTATTACTACCCCAGGGTTATCCGGGGTAGAGTGCGACTGTCGTCCCGAGCGGGAATCGTAGGGGCTTGTCTGTCAGTCCCACCTAGTTGTAAGTAGGAGTTAACTATTTTCCGGAAGTTGCCGAATTCGGGCGAGTGGGTGCACAATTATAAGTGCAGGGTGAACAGAGGTCGAGACACACAACCGGACAGATCGGGCTACCCACCGGACGCTCATCCAACTCAGGTAATTAATTATTTTAGACTTGGATTCTCATTGTGGAACCAAGTGATATATTTATTAATTATTATCGATACCAGGCCATTAGCCGGTATCTTTATAACAATTAACTAATTATTTTGGAAAAGCAGGTGAAGGAGAAAAGTACGAGAAACCGAGAGCGAGAGATAGAAAACACTGAGGAGAAGGAACGGGAACGACGGAGACGAGAAGACCTGACGAGACAGAGACGAGGAACAGAAACGCACCGGAAAGTAAATTCAGGTATTAATCAAATTAAATTTTAGTCCTGAGCCAGAATATTAATTTAATTCAATAAATACTTAGTCGTTCGTCGGGATATTCCGCGTCTAGGCCGTAATAATTAAATAATTAGTATAAATTTTGTTAAAATTAAAGTTAAGCCAGACGTTGTCTAACCGGATCCAGGCCCATTAGTCGGATCCAGGGCGTCGTTCATAATTCCAGGCCATTGCCGGAATTATTGCGTTGTAGAAATTTCTAGGCCCATTGTGTGAAGCACAAGCCAGAAATTTCCGTAGTCTAGTCCGTGTAAAATAATTTATTAATTAATTCATTAAGATAAATAAATTTATTAAATTTATTAAAATAAATCACATTTATAAATAGTAGTGAGACAGGGGGGGTTCACCCCCCCGATAACACAGTACCCTTCCTTACCGACCGTCGCGGATACCTCCCGCCGGTAACTTATCATATCTACTGTCGGTAATTTGTACACATCTGTGGTCGGTAAACGTACCTGTCGTCGGTAAAGTGGGTATTTATATTATCTACTGTTGCCAATGTTGGTCGGCAGTCAATTATCATGCGTATGATGACAAAATACTGTCACACTATCATCGGAGCTCGTACCTTACCGTATACCAGCCCTGATGATAGCATGACATGTATTTATATGATGATCATTCTGAGGATTTATATATTCAAACAGGGGGTAGGACGAGCACTTGCGAGAAGCTCTTATGCCACTGCCATCTAGCGGTTCAGTTCTTCCCCCACCCCTTCTTTTTAGCGGGTAACGTCATCCAGCGTGTCTGAACTCGCTTTTTATGAGGTAGAGTGGGGGAAATGAAGCTGCGCAAATGCTTGAACGATTACATCATCTTCTGCGCTGTTACTAAGCTCATATTTCAGACCAAGTGGGGGTAATATGAACCTGCGCAATAGCGTCCGTTTACCCGATTACATCATCTTCTGCGCCGTTAACTGTTACTAAGCTCATATTTCAGACCAAGTGGGGGGAATATGGACCTGCGCAATTGCGTCTTTTTACTCGATTACATCATCTTTTACGTCATAAGACAGGTCCAAACTCGTTTTTTCGGCAACTAAGTGGGGGAATAAAGAGTTTAGCGGGTGACTCTCGCGCCCATATGCATCAGTCTGCCTAAGTTTTTGAAGCAAAAACTACCGTTGCTTAATTAAAAAAAAAACCTGTAAAAAAGTGATTAATAAATGGACCGTCGAATTCTAAGGTATAGTAAAAAATTATATCTTTTTAAGGAAACTAGCGTGCATCTTTTCAACCATATTAACTAAACAATCTCTTACAGACCTCATGTATGCGGCGATCTATGTGATCATTCAGCACAGATTGAGTTCGACGAAGTAAGTGTTGTGAGTGAACAAGAAGACAATTACACTCGGAAATTAGTTACTCGAGAGAAAGAAATTGACTTACAGATCTTGTATTGGAAGAACTTATTACTATCTTTCAAAGATCGTAAAGATTACGAGCAAGCGTGTCATAGAATTACATACGTTATAACTCATTTAATGTTCAAACTTAACTCATCGAAATAAAGTGTAGACACCTCAAATGGATCAACTAAGTGAAGAAGAATTAGATTATCTAATGAACCAGCCGCCATACGCTGTATTTGAAGCAGAATTATTAACACGTTATTTTGAAGAACCAATTCAAGACTATATAAAAAGGTTTGTACGTGATATTCATCTTCTACAAACTAATTTGAATATCATTCAAAGTAGATGTGATAAAAACGTGTGTCCATACTGCTGTGCATTCAAAGACTCTGTAAAAAAACTGCATCAAGTAATCGAAAGTATCGAAAAACTAGAAGAACGTATCAACAAGAAATAAAAGACAATGGAATTCATCATAGATTTCGCAGGGTTTGTTATGCCAGATGACACCTTAGTAGTGAAAGAATTATGTGTAGTTGATATTTATGAAAATTCCTCAAAATATAAGTGTAAACATTTTATCTTTCAACCACCATTGGAGTACGATGGAGCAATTATGCAAGAAACTTTTGATGAGAGTGGGTGCGGCCATGGTATCCGGTGGGACTCAGGTGAAACACCATACGACAAACTCCAAGAAATTATTAAAGATTTAGTGAGCAAAGCAAGTTATATTTATGTTGACGGAAAGCAAAAAGACAAATGGTTGACGATCATGACCGATTACTCCACACAAATCATCGACATCCAACTAATGAGACATTATTCATTTGAAAACGTGGATCGCTATAATAAGGAAAAATGTCCGCTGAGGCTGTATCATCGTCGAAGAACACATGCATGTGCTTTTCAAAATATTCAACAATTAAAGAGTTGGTTTCTGGAATTCTGGGGTGACGAACCATCATACGAAAAATCCGTGCAAATATATTATCAACTGTCTGATTTGAAAAAAATGCATAAACGTGATATCGCTTGCCTTGATTATCACTTTCTTCTACGTTTTGCGAGGACCCAAATACGTCATGTCTACGATACTCTTCCAGTGGAATTACAGAATAATGATAAAATAAGAGATTACTCATTTTGTATGGACCACTACCCAGCTACTGGTGGCGATTGGGATATCTGTGGAATATGTCTTTATCCATACCGAAAAGATTGCCCAAAGTGTATAAATAATAGTAATCCTATAAAAATAATAATTCATAAAACAAGTTAAAAAATTATACAATTTAATCAAACTTATGTATTAGGTTAAGATTATAAATAAAACAAATTAATTCATTGATAAAAAAATTTTTATTTATTTATTAAGGTTATTTTTTTAATTAATACAGGTTCTATAATATATCTTGATCTTTCTATCCTAAGTTTAAACCTTTCTCGATCTCGAGCCATTTGCTCCCATTCACCTTGTCTAGCAGTTTTGTATGCATACCTCCATGTATACATATAATGTATAGTTGGTGTCAGATAAAATTGCACAACCATGTTTCAAGTCAATTTTCGTACCGTGCTGCTGATGGGGTTATACTCAACGATTCGATCGTGGATTATTAAACAATAAGCTGTTGTGTTTTGTGGAAATTGATTTGTGGATTCAAACTCCAATCGAATGTCTACTGGTCCAGATTTAATTGCCTCATTCTGCTTGGAACAGTCTATGACACAGAGCGGAGCTTCTTGCAAAAATTTCTGCTTTGTTAACAGTGGCTCAGCCTCTTTATTATAGTATGAAGATTGGAAATCAGTGTACATATTATACAATAAAGCATACTGATTGTCGTTTATGTCCAAATTCAGATCCCCGTACGGATAACTCTGTGAGTTCAGGAATAACTTTACGTTACGAAGCGTACAATGATCAAATCGACTCGCATTCTTCCTTGCATCGTTTTTTCTTGCTGTTTGAAATCCGAGGATGACGTAACGTGGCTTCTCCAGTTGTGTTGATGTTTTGACAGCCCAAATATGTCTTGATGTCGCTGGTAACAGCGGATACTCATACAATTCCCAGGTTCGAAAACTAATTGAGATAGCCGGATCACTGGTAATATAATTTAATGCTTGAATTTTTTCCTTGTCTGATAGGGTGACATACGGCACAATCCACTCGATTTTTTGTAAAGTTAACTTTACTTCCTCAGCTCCCGCTGCTTGTTGCACGTAAGCATTAATGTCACTGTTTGAAATCGTAAGAACTAACTCTAGCTGAACATTCATAAGAACTTTCAGATAATCTTCAGCAAAACCACTTAAAATATTCAGTGGAATCAATAAATCAAAGCTTCCTGCAGCGTTTGTTAATTTAACATCATCTTCCATCACCCAGCCAGCATTCTCCAAAGCACTCAACTGATTTGGACTGAATGATACATAACCTTTCATCAGGCTTGTTATACCAACGTTACTACTTCGATCAACTTCAACACCATTCATAAGTAAGCGGAATTCTTTAATCATGTGGCTAATCCCCATATTAACCAAGTTGGTGGTGGCAGCGACAGCAGTATTATCACTCTTGGTAAACTTCCCGAGAATATGAAGTGCACTTTTGCTAGGAAGTATGCACAAATTTTGATTTTGGATTGTGATACGAACTTCATCATTGTTGTTCAAAGTCGACGATGCATACGGTTGATGAGCATGCAGTTCATAGTGAGCAATTGACTCATCGAATATAATTGGTCGTTGAATATCCAATATATTAGCCATTATTTTTTATATCCTCGGTCACCTATAGCACCGTACTTGTTGCCTTTCTCGTAACCACCGTACGCTGTACTACCTTTTATGCTTGGTGCCGAATATTTATCTTTGCTATTTTTAAAATCCGTGCCGTATTTACTTTGTTGGCTTTCTAAATACTTTCTTAAGTTCTTTGAAGCTTCGTTATTGGACATTATACTCAACAGCTCACCACCTAAGTCTTTCGACACGGAATTATGCAGCAGAAATTAAATTTTATTTTGTTAATCTTCCACGTAAACGTAGTCCGAGACTTTTCAGGAACAGCTTGTTCTGATGTGTTAACGTCTTGTGAGGTGTTCTTCGACTGATTGCGCTTGACCATGATGATAGCTTTTTATAGCCCGCACCACTCTTTGTATCGTATACAATACCCATTTATATCGTTTTCACATGTAATCTTATGGTTATAGTTTCACCCCTGAAATTTGCTAATTTTCCATCCTGATCCACTATACGTAGTCTTATATTATATATAGCATCTGCGGAGATTGGAAGGTAAATGACGTGTGATGGTAACTCAACGATCTTATATCCTGGTGGTACGCTCGGAAAAAACTCATGAATTGTGTGCACTTTGTGTTCATTTATGTAAGCACCCGTGGTAATATTACACTCAACCCTTAAAGCATTTAGCTTTAGTATAGCCACAGGTAATTCTGATGAGTGAGTTTTGTTTGGTTGAAGCCGACGATTCTTGAAACCTAACAGCCGACCAATAGAATCGTTAGGTATAAAATTTATAATCTGATCACATTTAATTTCACTTTTTAGCTCATTATTATTTGCTCTTATACTGATGCTAAGTCTCGGCAATGACTTTTGTATGTATTTCTCAATATCTCTAATTTCATAACTACCAGTTGGTATTTTAATTACTCTTTCTTTAACAGGAACGATTCTTTTGAGGATAGCTTTCTTGGAAATTTGTTTTTCAGGTTGCACATCAATATCTGGAGCCAATGAAACATCATCACTTCTCGTCACTATAGTCACATCTCGTTTTTTCCTCTTTCCAACAGGTTTATCGATATTTCCAACGTTGTTATCCTCAATGTCATTTGTATCTTCTTGTTCTTCCGGAGGATAAGTTACATAAAACTTATTAGCGCCAATGTCTATATTAGGTATCGAATTAAATGTCAGCAATTCTACAAGACCCAAGACATAATTTTTTTCCTCTGACAACTCGATTGGTGGGAAATAATTCGCCTCTAGCACAGAGGATGATCCTGTCAGCGTTAACGTGAAAGACTCAGCCATGACTAATGTCCTGAGTAACTAGTCATATCAATTTAAAGTTGTCCGGAAAGAAATTTTAGACACAAATGCCCACATATAATTGTGTCAAAGTTTTGATATCTTTTATGATTATATTTCACGCTACCAACATCGAGATATTTTATAAGGTCTTCCGGTGGTTGTAAATCACCAAAACTATCGAAATAAATTACATTATCACGACTTTTTTTGTACGCAACCCAATGAGTTCCAGGTCCAAATCTGTCATCAAGATTGACAATAGCTGATTCGAATTCTTTAGGTCCAGATTTTGGCAAATCGTTTCTCATGAAAACACCGCGGAAATTGGGTATCCTCAATGCCTTGGCGTATTTCATCAAGTCGATGTTTGTAAGTGCTCGATGTGGTAGCTCTACTTGTTTTTTGACTTACATCCTCTACCAACCGGTGGATATGGCCACAAATATAGACCCATACCACGTCTGTATGGCTTTAAGTATAAGCCTTTACCTACAGCTATCTCTTCCATTTTTGAATTATGTCTCTTGCTTTCCTCTAACTGTCTTTTGGCTGAACTGGCATCGTTGACAGCCTTCGCAACCGCTGCAGCGCCACCAGCGAGAGCACCGGTTGCTGAAAGACCTGCAAATAGGGGTATCAAAAATGGAAGTACACCACCGATTTTAGATGGAACTGGTAAAACACGTGGCTGTCGAACATTTTTCTTCCCACCAGATTTTTTTACCTCTTGTCGAGCCCCTTTGAGTGCCGATTTAATTGGATCACCACCTGCTTGCATAGCTTGCTTAGCAGCCGTTACAATTTTTCTCAACGCCACCTTGGGTCGTCTGCTGGTACTTTTTTTCTTACCACTCTTTCTCCTCTTCTTACCCACCATTCTTTTCTTCTTACCACTGATTCTCTTCTTCTTACCACCCATGCTCTTTTTCTTCTTCATTCCCATTCCGAAGCGTTTTTTTACCTTCATGATTTTGTTTACACTCCAAGCAGCAGCTTTTTCTCCAATAGAAGCGTCTTTCGCTTGAAAACGTTCCCACGCTTTGTCAGCTAATATTTTATCAGCCTCGTGACGTGCTGCCAAATTTTCTCGATTTTTCGAGTAAGCAATGTCGTGATTCTTACACGCTGCATCCAAAGGATTAATGCCAGGATCACCACGAGCCAATCTCTTCTCTAACTTTGTTCCTGGTCCACAATACTGATAACCGGGTATATGAAGTTCAAAAGGTAGCTTGTTAATGATACTGTTGACAATACCTTTCCCACTAATACGTCCGCACTCCATCACAGTAACATAATGACTGATAATAAATCATTATAAATGATCTTACTTATAGTCATAAAAAAGAGTTGTCACTGTAACAGTGAACCGTAAACATGGAGTTTAAAAAACACCACGCTAAATTACCTGTGATCAATTTCGATCAAATTGTTCAAGGTACAGGAGTACAAAGAATCAAAAGACATGGAGCTCTACTACCAAATAGTGTACGGGCAGTGTTTTGTGGTCCATCAAACTGTGGTAAAACAAATGCCTTATTATCACTTATTATACACCCCAATGGTCTGAGATTCAACAACATTTACCTATACTCAAAATCTCTCAATCAGCCGAAATACAAGTTCTTAGAGGCGTTGCTGAAGCCCATAGAGGGTGTAGGATTTTTTCCATTCAATGAGCACGAGGACGTGATTAAACCTGAGGATGCAAAACCCAATTCACTGATGATATTTGACGATGTCGCTTGTGAAAAACAGGATCACATTAGAGCTTACTTTTGTATGGGTCGACACAAAGACGTAGACAGTTTTTATTTGTGTCAAACATATACACGGATTCCTAAGCATTTAATACGTGATAATGTAAATTTTTTAGTTCTGTTCCGTCAAGATGAAATGAATTTAAAACATGTATATGACGATCATGTAAATACTGACATGTCATACAATTCATTCAAAGAACTATGCTCTGCATGTTGGAATGATGGTAAATATGGTTTTGTGGTAATTGATAAAGATAGTGAGCTCAACAATGGACGATACAGAAAAGGATTTGACTGCTTTATTAGTATAAATTAAAGTGTAACTATTAATATGAATCATATATCTAGTGAACTCTAATACATCAACATGAAGCCTGAAGAGATTTCAAAACAAAAAGATGTGCTGCGTCAGATATCTGAAGCAAGTGACGCAATCAGACGAAAGCATAAAATGCTGAAGTTAGGAAAAGATAGCGCTGAAAAAGCTATGGGTGAAATGTTCAAACCCATAGTTACACCGTTGCAGAATCTAGTTGAATCGTCGAAACAAAAAATTAAGCAAGAAGTCAAGAATGAAATTAAAGAAGAGGTAACACAAAAGGACAATTCAACACTCAACAACAAAACAGATTTTGATGATACAAGTCATTATGATAGTTTTATTTCTGATGACGATGGGAGTAGTAGAACTCTTAATGAGAGCCAAATAAATCCCTCTGCTTCAAGTACTCCCGCTAAACCGAGCAGTTTAGTGAAATCCTATTTAGCCAAAGTGTATAGAAGAAGTAAAGAAATAGATTTGAGATATGGCGTTCGTCGGCGGTACAATGATTTTTACATTGGTGATTCAGAAATAAATTTTGAAGAAAATATATTTCATGTTAAAGATCAGGAATACCCAATAACTCCTGGTTTATTGGAATTGTTGTTCAAAAAATCACCCCATGATGCGAGTGTTACACAAGATGATAAAAATAAATACCTTGAGATCATTAAAAATACAAATGCTTACAGAAAAAATTACAAATCAGATGGTAGTATTTATGAAGACTCAACAATAAAGTTTAATAATTATATTGCTGATTTTCTTACAAAAAATACAAAAGCACCTAAGGGAAAAGGGTTGCCTAAATATAAGATTGTAAAAAAGAAGAAAACACATATGGATTACGTTTATTGGGATGATCCAAATGAACTGGTTGATCGTCTACGTTTACTCATGGCATCTCAAGCTGCTGGTAATCCAAGTCACACAAATGAAATTATATCGATAATCGAAGAATTACGGGAGGCTGGAATTATATATTAACAGTATTTTTTAACTGTGTCGATCAGTCTCCTACTGTTCATAGAAGTGTACAGAGCAAAAAAAAAAAAAATGAGTATCGACATATTTGGACGCTCGTTAACGACAGCTGCAGTTATTAGTGGACCACCTGGACCACCTGGAGTTGGTTTTAAGTTAACTCCTGGTGGAGATTATGATTTAGAGAGTAAAAAATTGTGTCGTGTTGGTGATCCTTCAGATGATAATGATGCAGCAACATTGAAATTTACGCGTGATCTTGTCCATAAAAAATTGACTTTAATGTATGATAGTATGAAAGATGATCTGTCCGAGATCATTTCACTTTTGCATGCTGAAGTGGTAACACTAGACTCTACAGTCGTCTCATTAAAAAAAGAGGTTCAAGAACTAAAATTAAGGTTAAAAAAAACAAGAAAAGAATCACTTGATGACAATACCCGGCGTATAAAGAAATTGGAAGCTAAAATTTTTAACGATGGAGGACAAGAAGTCAGTAATAGCTTATGAGCTCCATAAACAAGCTCGTAGAAATTACCTGCGACGACATGTTGACATCCGTGGACTCGATGAAACCTGGCAGGCAGATTTAGTTGAAATGATCCCATACGCTACATCAAATAAAGGAAATAAATACTTGCTGACGGTCATAGATATATTTTCCAAGTATGCTTGGGCTGTACCAATAAAAAATAAAAGTGCTAGTGATGTTACGAATGCAATGAAATCTATATTCCAACAAGGACGTATTCCAAAAAATCTTCATGTCGATCAAGGCAAAGAATTTTACAATAAAGAGTTCAAAAATCTTATGAAGCAGTATAAAATTAATATGTACTCTACGTTCAGTAACCTGAAAGCATCCATATGTGAGCGTTTTAACCGAACACTTAAAACTAATATGTGGCGTCAATTCTCTGCTCGTGGTAATTATAGATGGATCAACATGCTAGAAGAATTGTTAAATACTTATAATAATACTAAACATCGGACAATTAAAATGAAACCTGTTGATGTAACTGTTGCTAATGAAAAAGAACTGTTTAAAAATATATACAAACCTCTTCAAAGGCAGCAGCGAGTACGAAAATCTAAGTTCAAAGTTGGAGATAAAGTTCGAATTAGCAAACACAAACATGTGTTTGAGAAAGGTTACACTGCTAACTGGACAACAGAGATTTTCACTATAAAATCTGTACAAAATACGGTACCTACGACCTACAGACTTGTAGACTATCAGGATCAGCCTATAGAAGGTGGATTCTACGATGAAGAACTCAGCAAAGTTAAATATCCGGATGTTTACCTAGTAGAAAAAGTTATAAAAACACGTGGAAATAAATTATATGTAAAGTGGCTCGGCTTTGATAACTCTCACAATAGCTGGATAAATAAATCTGATCTGTAAAAAATGTATTATATTTTTGAAATAAAACAAAATAATTTTTTAATCATGTATATATAAGTTTTTATTTTTTACTAGCCTAAAATTTATAAATATTTTTTACATTTTTTTTCGTCTTTTATTTGGTCTCGGTATAGTCATAATATCATCTCTTGATACTTTGTAACCCCATGGTACGGTATCAGTACTGTTTAACAGAAGCTGACGTTTGTCATCTTCCCAACTTAAAGCTATCTTATTTTAAACTATTGTACTAACACTATGTTTGTTACTTTTAATTACATATTGTTTCTTACTTAAATTTACATGATCTTCTAAACATCGTTTGAAATCTTCAAAAGTGATAGTTCGCAAAGTCGGACGTTTAACACCTTTGGCTCGTTTTTTTACCTGATCTTCATTATAAATTTTAAAAGCATACAACTTTGCTCTAAGTCCAGTGAATTCAGTCATAATTTTACCATTATTCTCATCTTTCATCAGACCTAAAACTTTTTTATTAACTAGTGGTATATTGTAAACATTATCAGGTGGATAATCAGAGGTGTCAAACTTGGCGATATCACGTTTGATGATCTCATAGATGTCCGGTACAATAAAATGGTAAATAAGACTATCAGTGTCAGTATACATTAATTTCGATTCATTGTTTGCAAAATTTTGTTTCACATAATTATAATGAAAGTCATATATGTAAGTCTTTGATAAATCTAATATACAAAAACCAACATAGATTGGTTTGTCAAAGCGTACTTTTGCCGCCTTCAATTCAATAATTATCATATTCTCGTCAAAAATAGTAAGACTATGGAAATTAGGCTTACAAATATAGTCAGCAGCGCCATATCTACCGGCCCATCTTGTTACTATATGAATCTCTTTGTATTTTCTAACATTTTCCATAGTCTTACCAAATACAGCATTATTCATAAGTTTATAAAAGTCTTTTTCAAACTCATTTTTAGCAGCTTTTCTACAATCTGTATTTTTATCGATATATGACTTGAGCCAGAGTGACTGTTCGAATTTTAAAACTCTGTGAATTTTTGTTAATTTTAATCCTAAATCTTAACATTGTCGTAAATTCTTATAATGTATAACATAATTTTTTTTATCATATAAAGTTGTCGATAATTTAGTATACTTGCTACCCGGTGGTGAAAAATGTTCAGGACATAGTGGTAAATCTTTATGTAGATCATGCAATTCCTGAGGATAATGTAGATCAACTTCTAATACATAGCCAATGCTATCGATGTCGTTTAAAAATTGATCTACGTTATCGACGTCAAAAGATAGATCGTCAGGCGGGTAAACCCATTCAAATGAACCTTTTGGTAGCGGCATACTCATAGCAGCACCATACAAATTATTCACATCATAATACATTAAATAGGATTCAGCTTTATTAGGATCAAAGCTGGATCCCATGTAACGATTATTGGCCACTGCATACCTATTTGTACACTGAGATACACCACCTCTGATACCTTTTTCAATAAATAGCATCATTTCAGGATCGGTAAATAACTCGAGTTCAACATTTGTATATTTTAACATCGCATCGAAAGCAAGTCCCGGCGCTGTATAGTAATGTAAAGGATCTAAGCTATAAGTAGCCATACAATTATGTCTAAAATTTTGAAATATGTCAGCTAAAAGAAGTACATCGGTTTTTAAATATAAATCTGAATATTCCCCTAATGTTTTAATATCAAATTTATTCCACACTAATTGAGCAAGAGAATAATCATTATCAGATACACCATCGTTCGATAATTTAGAATAAAATGAGTCCTGATCAGGCAGCTGTTTGTCATTAAGTTTGTCAATATCAGTTACGTACTCGTATGGGAATACACCCTTTCGAGTTACTAATTTGAATTTTTCTGGATCATTGTAATGTTGTTGAGTAATTTGTTTATCACAATCATTCAGATTAGATGCTAATTTGTCAAGACTAGAAGCCATAAACCTGAATGAATCTATAAAACGTAAGCAAACTGATGTGTTCTCGACATACTTCGTGAAAGATATATAACATTCTTTATTAATTGGTAATAATGTAATTTTACCCTCGAAAACGGTTGATAAAGATTTTATTATAAAATGGGAATCGTAACCAGATAAATTATGAAATACTATTGGTATAGTGTGAGATTTTCGATAATTTATATTACAAGATAAGTGAGCTGGACCGCGATAGTTACCAGTAAAATGACAGTGATCGTAGCATTTATCTGTAGCAGAAGTTATAGATCTTTCACAAATATGACAAACAGTTGCTTGCTCATGACTCTCTTTTTGTTGTCTCGACAAAGGCTTCATAGCAACAGGATTTTTTAAGTATGATTCGACTTCTAATGCTAAACATTCTAATTTTTTTACAAACCACTCAATGCAGGTTTGTGATCGATTCAGTTCAAATTTAGATAAATTGTTATTATAACTACAAAAACGATAAAATGCGATACTATGTGGTATATGTTTGTCAGAATTATCATTTTCTTGAGGCTCAAGTGTACATTCTAGGTCTGCATAGACAACAAATGGTACGATATCTTTATACTGGTAATTTTTAAACTTTAAAATTTTATTTTCTTCAGTCGGAAATGTCATGTGAACTTTATTTAATGCGAAACAGTCTTTTTTATGATCTTCAAACGATTTTTCCAGTTTAAAATGATTTAAGCATCGGTCACAAAAAAATAATTTGCTTTTCGAAGCTGATATCTGACTTTTAACTAATCGCGAAAGATCTTTAATTAGAGCAAAATGATATATAGGCTCATAATCTTTATACTCATTACTTGTCATATTTAAATTAACATTAGCTTGTAACATTAAAAGATGGACTGTTTTTCTATTGAGTTTACAATATTTACTTAAATATAATGGAATTATCGTACTTTTTTCAGATTTTTTCTTTGTAAAATGAGATTCAATACCATATACATTTATTGTTAAATCATTTAATCTTTCAAACTGTGGGATTTGCTTAAGCGTCATAGGAAATTTAATACCTGTATATTCTAGGACAGCACTGTAATGAGGATACGCCGATGTTCTCTCAGGATGTCCAGTGTTAGGAAGATGAATCGCAGCAACGACGCTCCATAGAAAACAGTACTCATCGAAATTTTCTATGTTGAGAACAGCTCGTTTCATCTGGATATCTCGAGGAAGCCTCACAAAAGTTGAAATCCCTCCTTGCAGAGGTGTGTATTTTGACATTGTTACCACCAGATTGGTAATCTCCGTCAAACTCCACCCAGAATCTTTTTGATTAAATTCTTCGACTTTGTTTAACATTTTTTCGTATACAAAGTCTGTATACCACTCAGCTAAAGATGTTGCAGGTAAAATAGCCCGACTCTTGGTGTTAAATGATTTGACTTCTTCTTCGATCGATGTATTTTTCCTGAATTTGCAAAATAGTTCAACGTTTACTTTAACTCCTGCAACGTTTTCCAGCATTTCTTGGATTTTATCCAAGACAATGTCTTTAGACACATTTAAAAAATCTCTCAAGTCAGTGTGAGAGCGGTTGATTATTGATCCTGTTTTAATGTTATTCGAGAAAGCGTTCTCAAGATCTTGCCATTTAATAGATTGATTATTTACACTTAAATCACCACCTGCTACCTGCCCACTTAGTTGTAGAAACTGATTACTGTACCAACAAAGAACTGCTATGTTGGCTTGCACACTTCGTCGCACTTGAACAGTAGTATTAGGATCTGTCAAAATTGTATTAAAATAGTCTATTGTATCATTACAAACACTGTAACACCTCTGGCATTGCTCTTCATCCACCACCTCCGATTGCAAATCATTATATGATTGTGCTACCGTATTTACTAAATCATGGAGAGCTTTAACTAAACCTCGTTGGGACATTTTTTTAAATTGTTTGATAAAACACTGTGTATTAAAATTTCGGATCACAAACACTTGTGGATCAGGAATAATTATTTTATATAAATCTTAAGATGTGTTCACATAAAGATTTACACTTCAACTGTAAGTTAAGTGTGTTTTCACAAGCTATTTAAGGTTTTGACTATAGGTGTAATGTTATCAAAGTTTCTGAGTATTCAAAACGAGGAACACACACACAGAGAGTAAAAAAAAATTTAATTTCATAAGTATGAGACTGAGAGTATCAAATATTGGTGATAGTACAGATCTCATGAAGCAGCGTAAGGGATATGTTATAAAAATGATTTACTTGGGATGGTATAGATTAAAGAGAAAAGTATATATCAATAACATAAACGATCGTTTGAGATTTAAAACAGAGTAAAAATACATAATAAATTTAAGAATTATGAGTATCAAATATCGATGCTAGTACAAATCTCATTAAGCGGTATAATAAAAATTGTTTACTTCCGGTGATAGAGTAATCGATGACAGATATATGGAATTACATAGAAGAGGGTTATAAAAATTATTTACTTGGGTGGTACGGATTAATAAGAAATGTATATATCAATAACATCAACGATCGTTTAAGATTTAACACAGAGAGTATGAAATACATAATAAATTTAAGAATTATGAGTATGAAATTTCAATGCTAGCACAGATCTCATTAAGCGGTGTAATAAAAATTGTTTACTTCCGATGATAAAGTGATCGATGATAGATATGTTTAATTACATAGAAGAGTGTTATAAAAATTATTTACTTGGGTGGTATAAATTAAATAAATGTAAAAATAAAGTAGAGAACTAACATATGAGATTTAAAACGAAAAGTTAAATAAATAATGAGAATGTAAGTACCAAAGATCGATGATAATACAAATCTCATTAAGCGGTGTAATAAAAATTGTTTATTTCGGGTAGGTATGTTGGAATTACATATCAAATATAAGATTTATTATATATACGATTTGGATCATAAAAAATGTTTATGTTTGGTAAATCGTAGAAAAAAGATGTGAGAATACATGTATCATATGTAATTTAATATATATTTACTTTAGACCGTGAGATCGATAATAATGTCTTTTAGAAAAGATATATGTAAAAAATAAATGATGTTACTAAAGATAGGTAAAACTGTTAATCTATGGAATTTTTGTAGAAGTTGGATAATAAAGATTTAGTATCGACTTTTTTTCAGATAGATGGCAGAGTTAACATGATTCCCTATTTTATCGATATATTTAAAGATTTTCAAATATATCTTTTAAATGTATACCTTTTTAATTAATATGAAAAAAAAAAATGATTTTCACACAAATAGGATAAGACAAAGTAAATTATTATAGTTAATTTCATAGTTCATTTCACAATGGATAATATGTTCGTATAGATTTTCAGAAAAAAAGTCTTGTAATATATTATTATATGTATATTATTCCAAGCTAAAGTGAGACACCCATATCTATCACTACATGTTAGAGTGAGATGCTCTATGGGTGTTTCTTACACATGCGAACGTTATATGGGTTTGTTTATTAATTTTTGATACTCGACTGTGATTTCATTGTCAAGCTATACATTGATCTCTCATTATACAAAGTTCATGGATCGTGAAAGAGTCGATGACAGTTGAAGTAAGACTTTTAAAAGAAATTTTTGTTTGAATTTACTTTAATCGGTTTTAAAATTATTTTGGAAGTATACAGTGGGTGTTTTCAAGTGTTTATGAACAAATTTAATATTATTTCTAAAATATTCAGTGGGTGATTTAAAGTGTTTATGAACTATTGTTTAATATTGTAACTTGAAGGATTTATTAAGGAGCTTTTTTTATAACTAAGGAAAAAATAATTAAGGTAAGTTAGTTAGCATTAATCCTTATTTTATATGCTGAAAGATATTTTTTTTTATATTAAAATGTAGGTTTTCAATAGAATCATCGCTGTTATCATCGGAATTATCATTCATATTATCATCAGCGTCAACATCTCGAGGAAGTAAGTAATAATCATTAAAATGACCGTAAGAAAATGTTAATAGGAAAAACTTTATAATTTTTTAAAAATTTTGATTTATGTTTCAGTTTTTAAAAAATGATACACGGGCTATCATACGGATACATAATCCCTAATGAGTGGGCTGATCATGCAATCGGTCTTATATGGCGAATAATCCTGCCATTCCTCAGGGAAATTGTTGCTACAGGACAGCAGCTGAATGGGGCTACCATCACAGCGGTTGGTGTACCAACAACTTTGAGGGTGTGGAACGCTCGGCTGTGTTGGTTTTTTTCAAGACCGGGGGATCTGATACCATCACCGCATTACTATACATTTAGTCCAAATTTATTGATAGAGCAGTTCCCAGAATTCCAAAGGATATACGGAATCGAACTTCCACCACTTTCTTTGACGGAAGCTCTGAATGGTACGATTTTTGTTATTTAATTTTTTTAATTATATTTTTATTATATGGTTATTATAATATGTACTATCTTTTCTTCAGACGTGGCATTGCTGAACCTAACTTACAGCGTCCTGATGCCACAAGGTTGGATAGATCAAAATTTGATCGATAACATCCCCAATGAGATCAATGCTGCCCTTCAACCTGGTATTGATGATCCTGATGGTGTGACTTTCACGCTAGGAGGAATCACAGTCGAGTTAGGTGTGTTCCCTGAGGCAATGTGCTGGTGGTTCCGAAGCGTTGATGATGATACACCATATTTTGAAAGCGCGAACCTGCACACTCAGGGTTCTGTGGCTAATAATGGCCCTCTTCAAATATATTGGTTCGATGATGTTAGCACGGATGATGGTATTGGGGATCTATCATCGGATTCATCAGGATCGGATGATGATTAAGTATTTTTTATAAGTTTGCGTTAAGTTTTTTATAATATCAATTTAATATAATCATTTTTTTTATATATTAATGTTTAAATATCTTTTAGATTCATTTTTTATAAATAAGATTTTTATTTATGTTAAATATACTTAGGATAGTTGTGTACGGCTTTTTCAAGTTTTTGAAAAATAGTTTTTTAATACTAACGTATTTTATAATTACTTTTGTTTTTTTATTTTTTTAAAAAGTTATCCCTTTCCCCTCCTTAGATTATTATTATTATTATTATTATTATTATTATTATTATTATTATTATTATTATTATTATTATTAGTATTATTATTATTATTATTATTATTATTATTATTATTATTATTATTATTATTATTATTATTATTATTATTATTATTATTATTATTATTATTATTATTATTATTATTAATATATTGATAAAAAATTTTTCTTCGAATTATGTGAACTAGAGTTTAAAATATTTATAAATAGTCAATTTTCTCTATTTGTAAGTACATCCTTCATTCTCGAAGTGAAATTGCGGTATTATGGTAATTATTTTTTGTATTATTACTTTAATGGATATTATTATTTTTTTTAAATTATTCTTAGTAATCATATAATGTATGTAGACATTATGCGCATGCGTTAGCATCAGCCATCTTTTGTTGAGTTATATGTTTAAGAGCTTACCCCTACTTATTTTTATGAATTGTCTGGCCCTCGAAAACTTTCTGGTGCGCAGAGGTCTTCGATCATATGACGTTTTTTTATGTAGAAATAGAATTTCTTACTTACCTTAAGATGATGAATGTTTTACGAGTGGTAACTTGGTTTATCAATTACTATATTGAATTTTCTCTTAAGTGTAAGATGGTAAGGTTAACTCAAGATAAAGAAATTTTTAACACTAGCTTAAGATATTCAAATAATGTACATTTTTTTCATGTTTATTATGGTTACAATAGTTATAAAAAAGATATATATATATATAATAAATATGTATGAAATTTACGTTCAAAGTCTTGATACCTCGAAACTATACTGAGACTGGTGATTGTTTTGACACAAATTCAAATTTGTTGTACTTGGTCCCAAGAAATTTGAGATAAAGCGAGTCTTCAGATGCCATTTCGCTCAAGCTTTTGAACTTCCCCTCGTCACCCATGAGTTCGTTGTTTGTCCGGGTTGGAAAGTAGATAGAGAATTCATGGTTTAGATGTGCAACGACTTTGGATCCATACTTCGTGTTTATTTTTTTGATCTCGGTTATTTGATATAATTTATCCACTTCCAATTCTTGCATTTTTTTGTTTGGCAAAATGTTTGCTAAACAGTTGACTTCATTGATAGCTGAGAGGTCGAATTTTGACACTAAAAGATAGATGAAGGGGGACATTTTCAATAATTATATGTAAGAAGTATCAGTGTATGTTTGAATAATAAGAAATACCACTAACTTTTGAGGTAGTTTTTGCTGATACACTTGGAGACTTGCAAATGATTGCACTTGTATTATGCACTTTTTGTGAGAACAACGGTAGTGTTTGCTTCAAAAAACTAGGCAGACTGATGCATATGGCTGCGAGAGTCACCCACTCAACTCTTTATTCCTCCCCACTTAGTTACCGAAAAAAAAAAAAACGAGTTTGGACTTGTCGTATGACGTAAAAGATGATGTAATCGGGTAAAATGACGTAATTGCGGGTGTTCATATTACCCCACTTGGTTTGAAATATGAGCTTAGTAACGGTAAACGACGCGGAAGGTGATGTAATCATTAAAGCATTTGCGCAGCTTCATTTCCCCCACTCTACCTCACAAAAAAATGAGTTCAGACACGCTGGATGACGTTACCCGCTAAAAAGAAGGGGTGGGGGAAGAACTGAACCGCTAGATGGCAGTGGCATAAGAGCTTCTCGCAAGTGCTCGTCCTACCCCCCTGTTTGAATATATAAATCCTCAGAATGATCATCATATAAATACATGTCATGCTATCATCAGGGCTGGTATACGATAAGGTACGAGCTCCGATGATAGTGTGACAGTATTTTGTCATCATACGCATGATAATTGACTGCCGACCAACATTGGCAACAGTCGGTAATATAAATACCCACTTTACCGACGACAGGTACGTTTACCGACCACAGATGTGTACAAATTACCGACAGTAGATATGATAAGTTACCGGCGGGAGGTATCCGCGACGGTCGGTAAGGAAGGGTACTGTGTTATCGGGGGGGTGAACCCCCCCTGTCTCACTACTATAAATAAACTAAGAATTAAATTAATAACCGGTTGATAAAATAGTGAAATTTTCCGAGAGACGCATTAATTATTAATAATTAAAATTAATTAATAATTAAATTAAGTAATAAAATTATCGTAAATAAAATAATCATAAAGAAAAATAAATATCAAAAGAAAGAAAAATAAATCAGTAGAAATGAAGATAGCGGAACTTTGGGTCGAGCAAGGATCGGGTAAAAGTGTCGCTGTTAGTTACTGACAAAACTCAGATTATAAATTACGGGTTTGTTGTTCAATGACTTATTAGTGAGAGAAAGTAAAAAGGGAAATTAATTAATTAATAAAATATATTTTCCAAAATTTAATTAATTAATTTATTATTGTAAGCGTGGCGGGAACGGCCATTTTAAATAGAGTGTGTGAACAAAAAAAAAAAAGTCCAGGGGACTCGAGTGAGTGTGAAAAGATTTAAAAATTAATATTGTAATAAATAATAGTCGTCAGGTAGAACGATTTTTAATTAAACATATGATAGTAAATTATAAGTCCAAAGGTAGTTGGCAAATTTAAGTTGAGTGTGTGTGTGTGTGCGATGCCAAAGGTAGTGGCTATTTAGTAGGTTTAAGGAATTTAGTCGTCAAAGGTAATTGACAATTGTTATAAGATATAAAGGGCATAAGGCTTATAAGTTATAAGGTTTATAAGGTACAAGGTTAATAAAGTTTATAAGGTCTAAAGGTTATAAGGTTTATAAGGTTTTAATTACAAGGTTATAAAATAAATAAAGGAAAATTTTGTCATAAGTAATAAATCTAATTTAATTATAAAATTATCCTTCCTTTTCCTACTCTTACAATTAAATTTTACACCGACCCTGATTAAAAAGAACCGGTTCTGGAAGACCGTTTAATCCTTCCAGTGGCGCCCTTAAAAAGGAATTCAAGGACGACCAGTGTAGCAGTACCCCTGTTATAACTTGAAAATATCTATGATTAAAAAAAACTAAATTAAAAAGTTAATAAAAAGTAATTTCTATAAATCAAGACACACCTCCATATAAATTACTGTATAAAATTTAATTTCTATAAATAAAGGTACACCTCCATATAAATTACCGTATAAAATTTAATTGCAATAAATAAAAACATAAAAAATTAAAAATAACTGTAATTATAAAGGTATGAATCATTTAAATATATATTCAAAATATTTTCTTTAATTGAATAAATGAATGAACGAAAGTATGTAATTTCAAAGAGAACTAAAAAAAAATTACTATAAAAAAACAAATTCTAAAAACAAACATTCGCATAACTAAACATGTACATAAGAAAATTAAGTAAAAATGAACATCTCGATAAATAAAATATCTATAAAAAATTAATTGTTTTTTAACTCTATAAAACAGAGTTCAAAAATTGAATCTCTATAAAGTATAATATCATATTAAATTTGATTATAGATATCATATTTTATAGAGATGTTGAAAAACTTAATTTTTTATAGATATTTTATTTATAGAAATGTTCATTTGACATAATTTTTTTATATCCATGTTTAGTTATGCAAATGTTTGTTTTTAGAATTTTTTTTTTCATAGTTATTTTTTTTTGTTCTCTTTAAAATTACATACTTTTACTTATTCAATTAAAGAAAATATTTTAAATATATTTAAATAATTTCATACTTTTATAATTACAGTTTTTCTAAATTATTTATGTTTTTATTTATTGAAATTAAATTTTACACAGTAATTTTTATGGAGGTATATCTTTATGTATAGTAATTACTTTCTATCAACTTTTTAATTTAGTTCTTTTTAATTATAAACATTTTCAAATGTACACAAAAATTATTTACAAATTTTTAGATGGTGACCATGTTTTTTTTTTGTGGTTTACAAATCTAGAGATTTTTTTTATTGGGGCTTTTTTTTATTCCGTCATTTTACAATTCATATTTATAATTTTACATTTAATTAACATAAATATATTTTGAAATATTGAATTTTCTTCTCACAATTTATTGTTTTTTAAATTTTTACATTTAGTAGAAAACTAGTTATCCATTGTTTTATTTTCAGAGATTTCTTTTTTCCCAATGCTATACTATTCGACAAAATCTAATGGCCAATATTATATATATATTTATATTTATATCAATTTATTCATTAATTTAGACCGACTTAAATATTTGAAAAGTTTCACTTCTATTGTGACCTTATGTCTGTGAGGCTCACTCGTTTTTTTTTTTTTTTTTTTTTTTTTATTGGTTTTAAAATTTTCCCTTACGAGTTACAACCAGGACTTCCGCCCACAACTACATAAAACTTACAAAAACTTAACAATCTATAAACATCCAAATTACATCAGAAACAATTCCTTAAACCTATATTCTTATCCTAACCACTCTCCTTTACAATTCTCATCCTTCCATCCTTTACAATTTCCATCCTTTATCCTTCACACTAAGGGCAACAAGAGAAAAAAGAACTTTCCAAGAAAAAAACTCCTTTGCCCTTCCTCATTCCTCCACTCCCTCACACACATCCCGTGACCTCCGCTTCCGTTGCTCTTTTCCTAACTATCCTCCCCTCCCTCTCCCTTTATTATTTCCAGTTCTTTGAACCACTCTTCTCCTTGCCCCTCCTTCCCTAGCACTTCCTTCCTCATCTCTTGCCACCCCCTCTCTACCCCGAAACCCGAACAAACCTCCCACACGTGTTCCCATGTCTCTTCCTTGTACCCACATACCCTACATGTCCGTTCTTCTTCTTTTCCCCAATGCCTACCCCTATTCATCCCATTTCCTAGCCTAAACCTCACCACCCTTCTCCACTTCTCTTCCTTCCAGCCCCTCTTCAAATACCCCGGAATCCCTATCCTCTTAATAAACTTAAACTCTTTATTTCCCTTTGAATTCCTTATCTTTTCCCACCTCTCCTCCCACTGCCTTTTCCTATCTACTTCTATTAACCTTTCCCTCCTCATTTATCTCTTTTCCCATTTCTCCTCTACCTCAACTAAGTCCCAACCTCTTTTCTCATAGTGTTTCCTCCTCTTACCTTCCCATCCCTCTACTCCTCTTCCTGCTTTCACTCTGTTCCTCATTTCTAACCTACATCTTCGCGCCAGCTCTCCTCCTTTTCCTTCCTCTATTCTTTTTTCAGACCCCTATGCTCTCATCCCTGCTCCGACCATCATCTCATCCCTGCTTAACTCTTCTTTGACCATATATCCTGGTACCCTTCTCGAAATCCCTAACACCCATCTCAAGGGAAAGAATAGTCAGAGAGGTAGTGGGGGAAGAAAGTTATGGAGATGAGGAGGAGGGCATTACTTTGAAAGAGGTTAGGGGGGTAGTAAAAGGACTGAAGGATAAGAAAGCAATGGGGGAGGATGGTATACCGAATGAAGTATGGAAGTATGGGGGGGAGGAAGTAGTGGTAGCCTTGTGGGAGTTATGTAGTAAGGTGTGGAATGGAGAAGGGTGGTCGGAGGGTTGGAGGAAAAGGGTAGCATAGTTGAAGAGTATAGGGGGGTGACGCTAACTCAGACGGCGTATAAGGTGTATGTAGGAGTGCTAGAGAAGAGACTGAGAGAGGAGGTAGAAGGAAAAGGGTTGCTACTACCGAGTCAAGCTGGTTTTAGGAAAGGAATGAGAACGATAGATAACGTGTATGTGGTAAACTATTTGACGAACAGGGAGGTCAGGAAGGAGAAAGGGAAGTTAATGTTGTTGTTCGTGGACTTGAAGGCAGCCTTGGACTCGGTCGACAGAAGGAAGTTGTATGAATGTTTGAGGAAGAGGGGGGTCAGGGAAGGACTGGTGAGGAGGTGTGAGGTAGTTTTAGGTAACACAGCTAGTAAGGTGAGAGTGGGAAAGGAGAGTGGGGAGAAGTTCTGGACGGAGAGGGGAATCAGGCAGGGATGTCCACTGAGTCCCCTGCTGTTTGTGCTGTTTTTGTGAGATATGGACGAGGAGTTAGAAAAGGGAAGATGGAGAGGAGTAGAGCTGGGAGGTGGGAAAAAGGTGTATGGTTTAGCGTATGCGGGCGACGTGGTGCTGATGGCGAAGGAGGAGGGGGAAATGAGGGGAATGATTAGGGCACTGGAAAGATATATAGAAGGGAAAGGTTTAGAGGTCAATACAGGAAAGACGAAAATCATGAGGTGTAGAAAAGGGGGGGTAGGAAATAGGATCGGGTAGGTATAGGAAAGTTGATTGGCGATGGATGAGAGAGGAGATAGAGGAGGTGAGAAAGTATGTGTATTTAGGGTATGTACTGAAAGCGAATGGGGGTCAAGAGAAACATGTGAGAGAGAGGGTAAGAAAATGTGCGAGTGCGTTAGAACAGATCTGGGGAATAGGAAAAAGAAAATTCAGGAATGACTGGGGGAAAAGGGTATAGCTGTTTGATGAGTTAGTGTGGGCGGCGGTGAGTTACGGGGTGGAGATCTGGGGGTAGGAGAAAAAAGAGGGGGGTGGAGAAACTGCAGTTTTTCGTTATTAAGACTATGAGAAAATTTTTTTTAAATTCCGACTAGTATAATTTTGTAGGAAATGAAATTCTCTACATAAAAGTGCAAATGCATTATGTACGTCAAATAAACTGGAAAAAAGTTACGGGGCTTCATAGATCGACAAAAATTTAGTTTCCTTAGTGTTAAATTTTTTTTTATTATTTTTTATTTTTATTCTATCAAAAAATTTTTCTTTCAAATTTTGACAAGCATGTTCTTGTAGGAAATTCAATTTTCTACAATAAGAATCTGATATCATATATGCGTCAAATGAATGATAAAAAAGTTACAGGGCTTCAAATGTCATTGAAAAATGTAGTTTAAAAAATATTTGTTTTTTAACTTAAATGTAAACGATTAGTGAACTTCATTTTTCGTTGTCATTTAAAGCCCTGTAACTTTTTCCTCATTCATTTGACGTATATATGATTTCAGATACTTTTTGTATGAAATTGAATTTCCTACAAGACCATGCTTGTCAAAATTTGAAAAAAAAACTTTTTTGATAGAATAAAAATAAAAAATAATAAAAAAAAATTTAACACTAAGGAAACGAAATTTTTGTCGATCTTTAAAGCACTGTAACTTTTTCCCAGTTCGTTTGACATACATAATGCATCAGTTCTTCTTTGTAGAGAATTTAATTTCCTACAAAATTATACTAGGTGGGATTGAAAAAAATTTTTTCATAGTCTTAATAACGACAAACTAAAATGAAAAATTTTTACGTGTATTTTAAATGGGAAAGGGAACCCCCCTTTGTGATAGCTCAATTTTAGAGATATCTGGCTGAAATTTGGTGAGGATTTTTTTAATAATATAAAGTATTTTTTGAGCCCATAACTGGTTAAAAAGAAAACATTTGTTTTTTTTGGGATACCCTAATATAGATATAGATATATATATTAGGGTGTTTAAAAAAAAAAATTTCTTTTTCTTATGGTTTCAAAAGTTAGTCTTAGGTATAAAAAAATCCTCCCACAAGAGCAGTTCGGAATTTTAATTCTACCAAGAGCTCAAAGAATATTCATTTTTCTATTCAAATTGCATGTAAAAAAATTTTTTTTTGTTTTTTGACAATAAAAGTATAAGAAAAGTTTTTTTTTTCAAAATCGAAGTACACATTCTTGTATTAAATTAAATTCTCTACAAAAAAGCACCTCAGTGTTTTCTCCGTAGAACTAACAGAAAAAAAGTTATGAAGCTTTAAACTATATTAAATAGTATAACTTCATGTTTTTATTATATTAAACAGTTTTTAGCTAGAAAGTTAGGTTTTTTCATCTGAGCTTATGTTATCTGTCAATTTTTTTTTTAACATATGGGAAAAATTTCTCTTACTTTCAAAACAGAACTTTTTTTTTAATTTAAAATTACAGAAAGGAAAAAAAATTTTAATTCTTAAAAAAATATTTTTCTTTCGAAATTTATACGAAAAATGAGTAAGATATCAGAATTCTTTTTTAAAAAACACTACTGATTATACATGGTATGTAGATTCACCGTATAAGTAATGAAATCCGGAAATTATCCTTACGTTAAGTTTTTCAAATCACTATTGTTTCAAGCATCATAACGTTTTTTCTGTTAGTTGTACGAAGAAAATACTCGGAAGTTATTTTGTAGAGAATTTAATTTCCTACAAGACCATGTACTTCGATTTTTAGAAAAAAATTTTTTAAATACTTTTATATATAAAAGACAAAAAAAAATTTTTTTACATGTAATTCAAATGAGAAAATCAATATTCGTTGAACTCTTAGCAGGATTGAGTTTTCAAGCTGCTCTATTGGAAGAAGTTTTCTAATACCTAAGACTAACTTTTAAGACCATAAGACTTGAAAAAAAAAAAAAATGTTTATTTCGAAACACCCTAATATACATTTTTTTTTCTATTTACCATCCATATTTCAAAATAACTAACGCAGAAATGAAAAAAAAATCCGAAAAAAATTCATTGTTTCATTTTAATAACGATTACACAAATTAAGGAACAAAACTTGTTTCTTTAATTGTTTTGTAAAACTTTGAGCAACCGGCCCGGACAAACTCTTCAATGGATCAATCTGAAAATTTCCAGGGTTTTTGGGAGTACACTTAGATGTAAAATCACCTGGCAACATCAGCCTTTTCATCAATATTTGCAAAGTAGCGATGAGTTGACTAAAAAACCAGAAAATGGCCATTTTTTAAGGGTTTTTCAAATTGATATTAAGGATGAAAAAAAATTTTTTTCCCTAAAAATCGAAAATTTAACTTGTATGAAATTTATTCAAGTTTTTCAAACTGCCCTTTAAATTACTGTGCGACCATTAGTTGCTGAAATATCGATAATCAAAGACAAAAGGACCTTTTTTCATTTAATGGCTGATATTTCAGCAGCAAATTGTCCTACAGAGAAACAAAAAAAAGCAAATTGTAGCTGAATAAATTTCCTAATCGAACCATAAATCGATTTTTTCGAAAAAAAATTTCCCGGTCCCGAAGACCTCAAAAACAAAACCAAAAAATTTAGAAAAATTTTGTCTCGAGCTATTTCTTATGATTCCGCAAGAACCGTGGCTCGAAAAATTATTTTGTCAGGAGATCTTTAAGTTAGAGATTTCAAGCTTCAATTTGCTTTTTTTATCTTTTTGATACGATCATTTTTTACGAAAATACAGCCTCCCAAAAATCACTAAAAAATTTATAAAATTTTCTTGTTCCTTTAATCTTTTGGATAAGTGTACTCCGCACTTTAAACTCGAAGACCTGAGATCAGCTATAAAATTAATTTTTAAAGGTTATTTTTTATGTAATTTAGGCCTCAAAGATGCATATTTTTTAATAACAATCAAACTCTCAAGTCGAAAATTCTTACGATTCATGTTTAAAGGCTGTTTATATGGATTCACATGTATGCCCTTTGGGCTTAGCACAGCCCCTCACGTATTTACAAAACTACTAAAACCAGTCCTTTATTGGCTAAGACAGAGAAGTAGGATATCAACAGCATACTTAGACGATATCCTATGCATTGGAAATTCTTTCCAAAGCTGCCTAGAAAACACTGCAGTTACTAGAGAGCTCCTTAGTAAGATAGGTTTCGTTATTAATGAGGAAAAGAGTTCAAATAAACCAGAGAAATCTTGCAAGTACTTAGAATTTATAATTAACTCAGTCGACATGTCGTTATCGTTAACTCCAGAAAAGAAAATAAGAATAAATCAACTAATGCGAGAGTTCTTAGCCAAAAATTACTGCCAAATCCAAGAAATGGCAGCTCTCATCGGTGCCTTAACTGCGGCGTGCCCGGGTGTACCATACGGCATGATGTATACAAAAATTCCGGAAAGAAAGAAACAAAAGGCCCTGATATTAAGTAATCAAAACTTTGATGAATCGATGCCAATAAATAATGCCGCTAAGAAATAATTAACCTGGTGGGTGAATAAATTACCGGAAGCCAAATGTCCTATTAGAACTTTTCGCTTCACCAAGGAAATATTTTCAGATACATCACTGATAGGTTGGGGGGCACATTGTAATGGAGAAGATGCACAGGGTTTCTGGACAGACTCAGAAAGATCCTTGTACATCAACCACCTAGAATTAATAGCTGCTTTTTTAGCTCTAAAGAGCTTCGCTCGAGATTCCGAAAATTGTGAAATCCTATTAAGAATCGATAACACCACTGCAATTGCTTATATCAATCGCATGGGAGGCGTCCAGTATCCTGATCTTAATAGAATTGTGAGAAATATATGGCAATGGTGTGAAGAACGGAAAATTTGGGCATTTGCGTCGTATATTCCGTCACGGGAAAATACGGATGCCGACTGAGTCAAGAAAAACAAAAATTGACACAAAGTAGGAGCTAGGCGGAAAATTCTTCTCAAAAATTGTCAAGAGATGACGCAAACCAGAGATTGATCTTTTCGCTACACGAATTAACAGAAAAATTCTGTTCCTGGAAGAGAGACCCAGATGCTTGGTGCAAAGATGCGTTCACTCTAGATTGGGGAAAGTATTTCTTTTATGCCTTTCCACCTTTTTCAATTCTTACTAGAGTTCTCCAGAAGATAATATTGGATAGAGCGGAAGGGATATTGATGGTCCCCTACTTGCCCACACAACCCTGGTTTCCCGTTTTCTAATCTTTGTTATTAGATGTGCCATTAATTTTTTATCCATCGCCTAACTTGCTTCTGTCTCCTTGCATGTCGTTACAGCATCCACTGAGCAGTCACCTTTTCCTGGTTGCCGGGAAGCTCTCCGGCAGGCATATCAACGGAAACGGCTGCCACAAGAAGCTTTTGAGATTTTCATCGCCTCGTTAACTGATTCTACAATTAAACAGTATAACTCAGCTCTAAAAAACTGATGGACATATTGTAATAACTATCAGCTGGATCCACTTGCAGCAAATGTGAACACATTATTAAAAAACTTATCCGCTCGCTTTCATGAAGGTGCTGCCTATGTGACACTTAACTCCGAATACTCCGCCATAAATTTAATAAGCGCGACTGACCTGGGCTCTGACGCTGCCATTTGCAGATTTTTCAAAGGGGTCTTTAAGATGAGAACTACGAATCCAAAGTATGACACTGTTTGGAGCACAGATAAACTATTAGAATGGGCCGAGAAATTAGAACCACTTTAATCATTGAGCCTGAAGGATACTACTTTGAAATTACTTTCCCTATTAGCACTGGCAACAGCACAGAGGGTACAAACACTATCTCTTATTAAAATAAGTGATATTGTAACAACTAAAAGTAATATCACAATAAGAATTACAGATCAGATTAAGACTTTACGAGTAGGAGCTACCCAACCCTCTTTCATTCTTCCTTTTTTCAACAACAGAAAATCGGCTTGTGTAGCAAGAGTGCTTATTTATTATATGGAAAGAACTAAAGAAGTCCGAGGAGATATAAATAATCTCTTCATAACTTTTAAAAAATCAACTCATAGCGTCAGTTCTCAATCTATTAGTAGATGGCTAAAACAATGTTTACATTCTGCCGGAATCGACAAGTCATTCACGGCCCACAGTACATGCTGCAACTTCAGCAGCGGATCGGAAGGGGATCGATTTAAACATTATTAAGAGTACTGCAGGCTGGTTCAGCAGCTCCCAGGTTTTTGTCAGATTTCATAAAAGACCAGTGGATACGGACAGAAGCTCTTTCGTCACCTCAGTATTGGGAGAAACCATAGAATAAAAACACTTACGTAATGTAAAAAAAAATAAATAAAAACAATTTAAATAGAATATTAAATAAATACCTCTAAATATCTAAAATGTAATCTCGAAGAACGAGACTCGAGATATAATTGAAAATCAAACTAACTTACCTGTAAGTGATGTTTGATTGCAATTATATGAGAGTCTCGTTTGAGGTGATTACACCCCCCCCCCCCATCACTCTAGGACTGATCCCAACCCCAAGTAAGTGATAATTATATTGTTTTTTTTGTTCCTCTATATTTTAGTTTTAAATTAGGACATAAGCTTCAAGCTGTATGAAGAATGTATACACCAAGGTGCGCGGGAGTGCTTACCTGCGGCAAGTTTAAAATTTTTACTCTGAACTTTGTGGCTTGAACTAGTGGAAGTAGCGGTACTACAATGTAATCTCAAAGAACGAGACTCTCATATAATTGCAATCGAACATTACTTACAGGTAAGTTAGTTTGATTTTAAATTAATATCAAATAAATTAAATCATTACATGAAAAATTAAAATGAATTTTGTTTTCTTACATAAAAAACTTATCTTTTTCAATATAATATTTCTACCCTCGCGGTTTTCATGATACGGTTTAAATACTGTATTAAAAGAGCATAAACGTAGTCAATAGCAAGTAGTTTTACCGTATTTATACGGTACATTTATGAAATTCAATGACCGTATTCCTACAGAGCTAATACTGTGATTTTACTGAGCTAATAAGGCATTTCTACCGTGATAATAAGGTACTTCTACTATATTAATACGACATTTCTATAATATTAATACGAAATATCGACCGTATAATACGGCATTTGTACTGTAATAATGCCGCATTTCTACCGTAATAATATGACATTCTTACCGTAATAATACGGCATTTCTACTGAATTAATACGGCATTTCTACGGAGTTCACACGAAATTCTACTAGTTTCATGAGGTGTTTATACGGAATTTATCCAGTACAAGGTAGATAAAATTATATATAATTATTTACGATAAATGGCTCTATATAATTATATAAATCTATACATAAATATATTGCTTTACAATGTATTATGTTACTCGTGTATTTTTAATTATATAGCAGAGACTCTACAGACTTTCGATTAAAATATTTTTTAACTTCCCGCTAAGAAAATTGCAAATTTTCAAAAATTCGGGAAGTTATTGGTTTCGGTCCTATTTTCAAAAATCGAATTTCTAATAGATCCTGACGTTTTGAGGTTCTAGGAAGCTATTCTGACTAATTTCGAGATGATGTCCGAGTGTATGTATGAATGTATGTACTTACGTACGTAGGTATGTAAATTTCTATGACTTTTGAGTGGATGAACCGATTTTTATCGTCAAGGTGTCATTCGACGCGGCTTTTCAATATCGAAAAGCTGAAATAAAGTTGAGCTTGATCGGTAGGGCTCGTTCAGAGATATTCCAAAAATAAACTTTTGTCAAAAATGTTTTTTTTTTATAACTTTTTATGTGCTCGATGGATTGATTCCAAAATCAACTGGGCTCTAAAACTTCATAAGCCGTGTCGAATGCCATCTCAACTATCAAAATTGGTTCATTCTTTCAAGAGAATTCGTTGTCGAAAGAATTAAAAAAAAATTTTTTTTAGTATTTATAAAATTTCACAAAAACGACTAGATAAATCAATTTAAAAATTTAATCAGCTGTAGAACTCAATAAAACGCGTCGATTGCCACCTTAACCGTCTCAATCGGTTTATTCGTTCAAGAGATATCGTCTGAAAAAAAATGGTAAAAAACGTTTTTTTTTTCGAAAACAAAGGCTAACAAAAGTATTTTCGAGCTCGAAGAGCTCGAAAGCAGCGAGAAGTTTTGGGGCTGGCCCGCAGGGTCAACTGATAGACTAAATTTTTTTTCAAATTCAGAGATAAATTATTCATAGAAACGTTAATAATAAATATTCTTGTCATTATTTAATATAGGATGTACTATATTATCATCAAAAAAGTACTTATTACTCTGTCAAATAACGAAGGAGTACCCGGGCCAGAATAGTCTCAAGTTTGGAATTTAACAGTTCTGAAATTAATTTCTTACCAGGGACACTACAAGCGGTTTGGCGCGATCAACGTGGCAAGCACCGAACTATTCTCGTTGCTGCTGCCTAGTATCAGTGACTTCCCTCTTCTCCATATATATCTTTTCTCCCAAGGAATTTTTTTCTCGGCCTGAGCAACTTTTTTTTCTTGGATGAAACATACGAAAATTTAAGCGTTAAATGAATAGTAATTATTCGAAGAAATCTTATTTTTTTAAACACAAAAATGCAATATTGCTACAATAACCTGACACGGCTTTTTTCGATACAATATCTCTTATATTAAGAAATAAAAACTCTTGAAACAATTAAAAAATTTTCGATTAAAGCATAAAAATATGTTAACTTGAGGAGAAAAAATTTTGATTCAAGAAAAAAACTTCAAAATAATTATTTATTTAGTGTAAGACAATTTTGATTTTCCGAATCATTAAAAAATAATTTTTTGTATCAAGAATATTTTTCTTGGTTCAAGTTATCTGCATTTTCTGTGTAGAGAAACTAAAATTTAAAAGACGCGTATAGGTTTTCATAACGGACAAATAAAGAACCTTATGAGCTGAAAAAAATTTTTAAGACAAAATATCCATACTACATGAACACTGCAGTGTTTAAACATATTAAAGTTGAAGAAAATTTATAATTTTTATATTATAAAATAATTGTTATTATTAATATGAATCCTAAATGTATTTTAAAATTATCGGATGTTCTTGCAAATTATTACTACATAGAAAAAACAGTTAACTTGAATTAAGGGAAAAATTCCTGATTCAAGAAATTTTGTTTTAATAATTCGGAAAACTAAATTTTTCTTGCACGAAGTAAATAATTATCTTGGTTTTTATTTTAAATCAAATTTTTTTTTCCTCAAGTCAACGTATTTTTGTTTAAATTGAACAATTTTTACGAGTTTCAAGAGTTTTTATTTTTTAATGTCAGAGAAATTTTTTTTAAAAACGTTTATTTTGAAAGTGATAATGAACTGTATTTTTTTATTGAACAATGGTACGAAGTTGGTTCGTGCGCCTTCGCCCCATACTCGTGTGAGTAATTGTCACGTGAGACAGCGCGTCGACAATGCTATAAAAGGGCGCGCACTTCCATATTTAGTTTAGTTTTAGTTGTTTCTTTCATCAGACTCCTGCGCATTTAGTTGCAGTATCGTATATTAATCACACTTAGTTGATTAATATACAAACTGGTATCAGTGTGTGTGAAGTGGCTCATAAAATAATAGTTTTTCTTAATAAACCATTATTTTATTCACAATAACCAGTACTGAGTGAATTCGTCTGTGTTATCCTGCCCACTCTTTAGTGTTAAGAGTAGTATAAGCATCATTCTGATCCAGCCAAGGTCCAAGAGGGATATCCTGGAGGACCAAACCAGCCAGTCCAAGGACATCAAGGACACATCACCGAACTCCAAATTAGGCTAAGTACTAGTATTAGTTTAGTTTGTAAGGCTAGTTCGGGTATAAAACATAAAGACGAGTCTCTGAGATTGAGCTAGTAGGGTAAGACTCACGAGAAGCTGTATATGAACATCTAAAATACAGTTTGTACGTAAACCCTAACGTAACAATGGCGCCCAACGGGTTTTAATTAATTAATTTAATTAATTAAGCCAAAAATTCCATCTTTTAATTATATAAATTCAATTCATCACTGTATAATTAAAAACTTCCAGACGTAAAACAAGTAAATTTCGATTAAGAGTCTGCGAAATAAAATCAGTAAAACACCGGATAAAAGTATCATATAACAAGCGGGTTCAATTACATAAAATTGTTCCAGAAAATTCTCAAAGCCTTGACTTTTTACCGCGTTTTATCAGAAAGAAAACGCGCAAGTCCAGTTTTTATATTTTCGCTTTAAAAATATAACAATTTATTATTTTTAGTTGAAAATTCAGTGATTTTTCAATTTTTTTTTTTGTTTAAAATTTATTGCGAATATAAAAGAAAAATTACCCGGGATTAATTTTTCTAAGAATTTCTTTTTGCCTGGGAAACATAAAAGTATTTTCAGTTTAATTTCCAAAATTGGAAACAATAAAAGAAAAATTGTCCGGGATTAATTTTTCTAAAAGTTTCTTTTTGCCCGGAAACAATAAAGTAAAAATTCCAAAGGAATTAAAACTAAAATCAAGCGCATTCCTTTGGTAAGGAATATAAAAATATACCAGTAATTTTAATTTTAAGTAATAAAATTGTTAAGTGTTATATTCAAGCTATAATAATCATTGTTGTAAATTAGTTATAAGTAATTTTAGATATGTAAATAATTATTTAATTAGAAAAATATTTATCAAAAAAATAAATAATAGACCGGATTATAACGGAAAAATCTAGAAAAATCTAGATAGAATCGGATAAAACCAGTTTAAACCAGAAATCGTTTGTCACAATAAATTCATATTCAAAAAATTAATATTTGAAAAGATTAAAATCTAAAGAGAGAACTGAAAAATAAAATTCAGCTGAGCAAACAGAAACTCTCTTGGTGACAAAACAGGAAATAAAGACTTAAAATTCGTATAAGTATTAAGAAAGTAAAATTTAGTCAAGAAAATAAAATTTCGTATAAAACAAAATCAGAGAAATAAAGACTTAAATTTTATAATACATAAAATAATAATAATAATCGGCTTAGTAACAAAAGTAAATACGACAAATACCCGAACAGCCAGGGATGACTCATTGTCGCGTCTAAATATTATTATACGAATAAAGAATTAAAACAGATTAAACGATAATCCGCAAAAGCGGGAAAATATTAAATTTGAATTCTTTTTACAGCAGATTACCTAGGGATTCATCAACCTTACCGTCGGTAATCCAGAAATTCAAAGATCACAAAATATCGATCGCCATCTACCTAGAGAAAAAATAACCAGTATATATGTCTTTGTCTAGAAAAGAACGCAACTAAAAGTTGTTGACAGTAAATATATTACGCATCACGTAAAACAAAGCAACAAGTAAAGTAAAATAAAATTTCGCTATAAAACAAAATAATTTTTATTTTTATAAAACAAAACCGTATAGAATAAATTAAATTCAAGTTTAATACCAGTATTAAAACGCCAGAGGATATAAAGTGATATAATTAAACATAAAACTTTATAACAGGTTATCCACGTGCAAAATCATAAGCAGGTATTGAATTAAACATATTTAATACGTAGAATAGTAATAAATAAATAGAATAAATTGAATATTAAATTTTGAAAAAGTCAGTTTAAATTAAATTTCAAAAAAATTAAAATTAAATAAAATTTTTTTTCTTTTCTCTCGTTAAAAATTATAACTCAAAAAAAAAATAGAAATCACTTTTTCTCGATAACAAATAAAATAAAAATTATTTTATATAAAATTAATCAATTGACCGTGACCGTGAATAATAATACACGCTTATTGAAAGTCAACAGGTGTTACAAGCGACAAGGAAGGGTGGATTCTGGCCAGCGATCAAGTTAACTGTTTTATTAAAAACAGAACAGCATTGTTTTTATTTTTTGGTGGAGGGTTTATTTTTTAGATTTAGTTTTCTGTTTATTCGATCCAACGGACAAATCAACTGTCAAGATGGTAAAAACACGCAGAGACGTCAAAAATTTAGCAGAAGAAATGAAATTAATGAACGAGACAATTGCTAAATTAAAAGAAGAAGTGGCAAGCAATAAAAGCCAACAATCAAACCAGGATATAAACCAGAAAAATGACCAGAAAAGTTTCCAACCGAACCAAGATAAAAATCTTGGTGCAACCAAGGAAATCCCGCAAGAAATAAAAACCACGACAAAAACGATCCCAGTGATCATAGAAAATAAACAAGTAAAAAAACCGTATACGATTGTTAGACAAGACCAATGGTAATCGGCTGAGCAATTTGACTTTGTGCAAGGACCACCAAATGATAGTGATGGAATAATATTGCACGACTGCCCAGAGGATTACGAGGAAAATATTGGACAAGACAATTTAACTTTCCTGACGAAAGAAGAAAAGATGTGGATGGTAGACGGATACAAGCGTCAAATATTTCTAGAAAATCTACAGAAAGTTGATGAGCTTCAAGCAAGAGAGATGAATTGGTGTAAATCAATAGCAAGTCTTATCCAGTGGACAAAGCAGAGAATACAACAAGAAAAGAACTTGACAGCAAGGATTGAAATGATAGAATCTCTACCGCAAATAACTGACAAGTTTCAAATAAGAATGTTAGAAAAGGAACTTGGAATAAAAAAAGGAGATACGGGACATTGGCAAAACTCAATTGTGAACTATATTGCAAGAGGAATACAGCTATGGGACGAAACAGTAGAACTGGACGGAATACAGAATTCTACAAAGCTCAACCAGAAAAATGATATGAGGTCACGCATGCACGAGAACGTGCTTACGAATGATTACAACACACATGCAAGACAATATCATACACAACAACACTCGCAATATCCATGTTGGAGACCAGGGAGTTATAACGCATATCAACCGGGTTATCAAAGTCAATACCAACAATATCCAATGTACAACCCAGCAAGTACATCTCAAAGTTATAGAGAAACATCAATAAAGAAAACAGCAGAAAAAATTAATCTGATGGAAACATTAATCAGAGTTAAAGGATTAAAATTCTCAAAGTCAGTGCAGCCAAAATTATGGATAAGAAAATTAACTCAAGCGTGTCAAGAACAAAAATTAGACTTCGAGGACAGAATAGAACTATTAAAAATCGCCATGAACACAGAACAAGAATGGATTACACAAAACTGTGATTTGTGGGCAAGTTGGGAAGAAGTCGAGAGATCGTTTAAAATAACATTTTGTAAAACGATGAAAGACGCGGACGTACTACAAGAACTATTTACGACGTACCAAAAGAAAAACGAAGATACCCAAGAATTTATCAGAAATATGCGTACAAGATTTAAAGAACTAGACAAACCATTAGGCCTGGAAGGAGAATTGGACATCTTAATACCAAAGTTAACGGCAGAGATGCAAAACGAACTAAATACAATGCCGCAAATAATATCATACAGACAGTTAGCAGAAGCAATAGCAATTGCTGAAAGGAGACTGGCAGACAAAAGAAGATCCAGAGAAATTACCAGGGCAGCAGTAAGAAGACTGCAGGACGCAAAAAGCTCGATAACAGAAACAGAGACAGATTCACAATCTGACGAAGGTGAAAGTAAGGTACGACGTATTCGTAGAAGAAAAAGACATCAAAGGAAACCAGAAAAAAAGGAAAGTGTCGAACAAAAGAAACAACTTAACAAAGAAGATGATAAAAAAATTAATGTTGTGTTCGACGACCGGAAGAAAAC
>OZ024706.1:24025925-24058424 GCA_964016945.1 Microplitis deprimator | reverse complement strand
AAAACCTTAGAAATTTTCAGATTGATCCATCGAACTGTACGTTCAGGCCGATGGCTCAAAGTTTTACAAAACAATTAAATGAAGAAGTTTTGTTCCTTAAATTGTGTAATTATCTTCAAAGTGGAGAAATTAATTTTTTCGGATTTTCTTTCATTTTTGCGTTAGATATTCAGTAAATGTGAGGTAAGGAGAAAAAAAAAATTTTTTTCCCAAAAACGAGATAAAACAAAGATTTTTTTACTTTTTTTTTATGTTTTACTCGGATTGTTTTTTTTTTTTTTTTTTTTTTCCGTTTTTAGGAAAAAAATTTTTTTTTTATTCGTTTTTGGGAAAAAAATTTTTTTTTTCTCCTTACCTCACATTTACTGAATATCTAACGCAAAAATGAAAGAAAATCCGAAAAAATTAACTTTTTCACTTTGAAGATGATTACACAATTTAAGGAACAAAACTTCTTCATTTAATTGTTTTGTAAAACTTTGAGCCATCGGCCTGAACGTACAGTTCGATGGATCAATCTGAAAATTTCTAAGGTTTTTGAAGGTACATTAAGCTGTAAAAACACCTGGCAACATTAACCTTTCCATCAATATTTGCAAAGTAGCGATGAGTTGACTAAAAAACCAGAAAATGGCCATTTTCTGTGGGTTTTTCAAATTGATACTGAGGATAAAAAAATTTTTTTTGTTTCAAAGTCGAAAATAGAGCTTGTAGGGAATTTATTCAAGTTTATCAAACTGTCCTTCAAATTACTGTGCGACCATTAGTTGCTGAGATATCGATAATCAAAGACAAAAGGAACCTTTTTCATTTGAAGGCTGATATCTCAGCAACAAATTATCGTACAGAAAAACAAAAAAAAAAGCAAATTGTAGCTGAATTAATTTTCTAAACGAGCGGTAAATTGGTTTTCTTGAAAAAAATTTTCCCGGCCCCGCAGACCTAAAAAACAAAACTAAAAAATTTAGAAAAATTTTTTCTTGACCTATTTCTTATGATTCCGCAAAAACCGTGGCTCAGAAAATTATTTCGCTAAAAAATCTTCAAACTAGAGATTTTAAGCTTCAATTTGCTTTTTTTTATTTTTTCGATACGATCATTTTTCACGAAAATACAGCCTTCCAAAAATCACTAAAAAATTTATAAAATTTTCTTGTTCCTTCAATTTTTTGGATAAGTGTATATCTAGTACAATATCTGAGGGTTCTGGTTTCAACTGTTTCTATTCGAGCACTAATTTTTATGTAACGTTTTAATTTAATCATGTATAATCTTAAAATTAATTGGTTACTTGTACTTATCCCAAAATGTTTATATGAAGTGGACTAGCTGGCCGTTTCCAGGGTAGGGTTTAGAGATTTTTTAAGTACTACTAATTGCTAAGGAAACCCGAAAACTAAGGAATGCCAATACCAACAAGTGGTCGTAATGTTCTCTAGTGTTAACGTCCATAGTCAGAGATGCCAGTACCCTATTTATGATTGGCTGTACTGCAATCTGACAGTAAAGATTAGTAGTCTGAGATATCAGTACCCTTGGTTGGCCATACTGAACTCTGACACTAAATTTTCAGTAGTCTAAGCTTGTCTTAGTACTACTAAGTTGTGTAGTAGTACTTGTTTCTGCACGCTCCGTTGCCGCTGTAGTCTCCGCTTGGTGTAGTAGTACTCGTCTCTGCACGCTGATTGGTGCACTGGTACCTACTGCTTTCCGATTGGAGCGCCAGTACCTATTGGCTTGTAGATGGCATGCCAGTACCCATTGGCTGGTAGCTGAATGCCAATAACCTTCTGGCTTGAAGATAAAATGCCAGTACCCTACTGGCTTGACGATGAAATGCCGGTACACACTGGCTTGTAGGTGGAGAGCTAGTACCCACTAGTTTGTGGTTGATATGCCACTGTCCTTCTACTCCTTGGCTGCAGTGGAACCCCTGTACTGTGGCGATGTAGTACCATAGATGGCTTTACAGCGGATGCCCCGGAATCTGCCTGTAACAAGTGTACCCTATACTGGTACACTTATAACTAGCGCACGGTCCATGGGGAAGACTACTAGTAAGTCAAAAATAATATTTTCTCTGACGAGATAAAAATTGAGAGTGTGGTGCAGAATATACTGTGCTACTACCAGTAAGTACTTGCCACTCTGATAAGTGAAGTTCACTTGGTAGCAGTGGAGTGCTGCCTGCTGAAATCGGCCGTTCAATTTGCTGATAATACTTCTGCTATAAGTATCTGTATACGAAAAGTCGGTGTGCTCTATCAGCGAGCGCTGAACTTTTTCTTTTCTTTTCACTCAATTATCAATCGCGAGTGCCGTCTCTCGTATACCAGCACTTCTTATATTTTTTTTCTCTTCCTCTTTTTTTGCACGTCTCAACGTGAAGCGGTTGAGTAGTGCTTTACTCTCACTCTCTCAAGGTCAAGAAATCATCTCGGCTTGAATTGCTTTTATCCAATCTTTTTTGCACTTTGAGTATTAAATGAGTTGACAAATATCAACAATAACAGTTTTTTATGACAGAAGATACTTTAGAAAACACTATTTTTTCTAAATAGCAAAAAAAAAACCTTTTGAAAAAATATTTCGGTGGACGTCGGGTTGTCTGTATGTGCGGATGATGTATGTGGTCACGATAACGCCCAAAGAACTTCACTTTTTGAGTCAATTTCTTTTTTCATTCGCTTCAGTATCATGCTGAGTAATAGCCTTTTTAAAATTATCGTCTAATTCAATGTAAATTAATTAAAAAATGAATAAATTAATTAACAGTGAACAGTCTTTTTTGTATATATATATATATATATATATATATATATATATATATATATATAAAATAGTTCAATCTTTGGCCACACATGGGCGCTTCCGATTATCTTATTTCATTTTAAACAAATTCTAAATATTATAGTCATTAAAAATACAAAAAAAAAAACCACAATATTAATTTACAAACAAACTTAAGAACTTTTTTTTCAATAAAATTTGTTACACGCAGAGACATAGAAAAAAAAAATATCTGATATATACTATATACGAAATACTAAAAACTTGGCACCCTTGATTACTTTTTCTGATAGCCACGCTGCTTTCAACGTACTGTAAATCTGCGGCCGCAATTGTACGTCAAGTTAACGGTAACTTCTGTGTAACTTTTCAAGTTGAACGAAAGTTAAAGTCAAATTATCATTAACTTTGAGAAAAATTTGCGTTCCAGAACCAGCATTAGATTGATTACAAGTTAGTCAGTGAATTGTAGTAAAAATCAGAAAAGTCTGGAATTGACGTATAATGTGCGTAAAGTTAACGGAAATTGTTGTAATGTCAAGTCTTGTTCCGCAAACCTTGATATCAGAGCTTGTACACATGCGATTATTAATGCCTTTCGTACTAAAGTTGGCACTCATATAGAGATTGTTATTATTTTTTAATTTTTCGCTGGAACGTGGTAGGACGCTCAAGTCGCGAAAAAATAAAAATTATTCGCGGGTGAATTTGAAACAAATTCTTTCTTTTATTTTATTTAATATTTTTACGGATTATTTACATACTCAAATATTTATTATGTAACTTATTTTTTAATAAGTAACTGATTAATGATTATTTTTGTCATATAATGAGCGTTGAGACTTGCACTTTTGGATTTTCAAATTTTTTTTTCTTTTTTTTTTTCTAAACACCATCAAAAAATAAAATTATTAAAAAAAATTCAAAATATATTTTTTTTTTTTCTGATAAAATCTTGTCTCAAAATTCAAAATTATTATTTTTTCTTTTTTATTTTTCCGTCACAAGTCGCACATCAATTTTTTTAGCTTTAAATGAACTTTTACCAAAAAATATTCAAAAATTTGATTATGTATTATTTATATTTTTTTTTTTTCGGTTTTAAACATGAAAATGCGATTTCCGAGATCTATGTGTTACGTTCTGGCTCTAATTAAATTTAAATAAAAATTTTAGAAATTTTTTTTTTTGAAGTCTCGAATTATTTATTCGCCCACGGTGGGCGAATAAAGGGTTCGACTATTCTTAGAATCATAAACAAATAATAAATTAATAAATCGTTACTTTGTTGGCGATATTATTTTTTTTCACCGCCAAAAATGTAACAGAAATCTCTTGCGATAAGAAAATCGCCGTGGCTCGTGGATAGTCTAAACAGATGACGACACATGAGTCCCGGGCCACGACGATTCTCTCATAGGAAACCTGAGATGCAACGTTAACACTTTTGATAATGTATAATACCAAGGAGTGACAGAATCAAGTCAGTCGATCACAAAATCTAGTAGAGCTAAGAACTCTACACAAACCTGCTGGCTTGATTCTGTCACTCGGACTTTAAGGCAAAATATATACCCGTATCTTATTAAAAATACGCACTCCTTATTTTAAACTTTGGGCGCTGCTACCGGCAGCCTAATATTCTCACCCGTTTGGGCGCCGATACCGGCAGCCTAAGCACTTCCTTTCCGAATCCAAAAAATTCATGCCAAGAAGCCGAAGGTCAGGCAAGAAGGCTCAGCTACGTCACGTATTACGAACGATCCACGAGGATCTCGGTCGCTCAATTCACCAACGTCCCCGCTTAGAGATCGTTGCCGAGGAAGTCCTCCTCGATCCGGTGACGTTGGTCGTTCGAAAAGAGATACCAAAGTCGGGTATCGTGGTGTCAGAGTTGAGTGAAGTGTCCAATAATCACCATCAACTGCAAGGTCAACCCACGTTCTGGACGGGTATCAGCAGTGGAACGCCGCTACCAACTATTGACGTGAGCCAGCGAACACCACTTTCGGGGACCATTCCGTTCCACGACCCTCGCTACGGGTATTACTCTGAGGCCCATTTTAAGGACACCGACAGGGACGACTACGCACTGGCTGAGGCGGAAAGGTTGAAGCAAAAAGGGATCATTTGGGCCGACTTATGGGGCCCGTAATCTCCACCATGGTAAATCATTAACCTTTTTTTGCATAAAATAAAAAAAGGTCAACAGCTGACGCACCTGGGGTCTATTGACACCCTAACGATGTCAACCTGGTCAAATTACAAATATTCTGTCTGATTAATAGATAAGCCAGAATGTAACATATGACTTTTTTTTCATTGAAAAAAATCTTAATAATGAAATATGTTGTACATAAAATTTTGAGCCTGATCCCATCATACGATTCGAATCTCTTTTGTTTTTCTTAAATTAAAAAAAAAAAATAAAAAAACAAAAAAATTTGAGTTGAATTCGTTTGACGCTTACGAGCTGTCAGCCTATATGTATTGGTATAAATTGAGAATATTATACGATGTGGTGTTAACAGCACTCAAAGCGCTCAAGACGAATGTAGCCATATTGTATATTTATATGAAAACCATAAGACACGTTGCGTTGTCTTTTGTCTAGTGTATTTTAGATTGTTACGAGGTAAATAAAAGCTATAATAATAATTATTATAATTACCGTCGTTCGGTAATACGCGCGATACGCATTTAATTTTGCCGCGTCAACTCGAAAAATCTACGCACTTACAATTGATCCGAACGCATCATTTTTGACCACCATCGGAGATCTTCGGATCAATGGGAAAATGAGGGGAACATTGCATTGTAAGATGCTACGGCCGACACTTAGAAAAATACCACTAAAGGGCAAGCACGTGTTGTGTTTTGCTCCACCGAGTTAGTTTTAACCATTTTATCATTCTTTATAAATTCACGAGTGAATATCAGGCACTATTGTTTTGTGCGCTAATATTACTTAATATTAAATAAATAAGAGTGAATATCGGGCACAAACTTACGTGCGCTGCTGTTACTCTAACAGTTATAAATTAAATAATTTATTTTGATCATCAGACGCAAGTCGTGTGCTGGTGATAGTATTATAATATAAAATTATATTCTCATTGTCGAGAGTTAGACTTGAGTTCTGAGAGTTATCTCTGACGATACCTGTATACGTTGCTACGTATACCACTAACGTGGTGAATCCAACTTGGTTGGATCTTGTCGCACCTGCATCGAAGCATACGCACGAGGGTACATTAATATCCAGGAGGAGCCGAAGCAGCCGATCCTGTATTATCTCCAAGGAGTCAACTCCGTCACCAAGCTTTACATGAACCCGTCATCAAACCGCTGCAGTAATAATTAAGTTGAGCGTGTCAGAAACTGCGTAATTTAAGTTTCAAATCATTTATGCGTATACTGTTGGCTTCGCGAGAGTAATTATCTTAAAGTATTTCATTATTTCTTTCTCTCTGTGTAATGGTATGGGTTGTGATTTATTTTCTGTATTGTAATTTCTAATCAATTTTTTTCAATATATGTCGATTTCTTACTTATAAATTGTTTATAATAATAAGTCACCGCAGACAACCCATACCCACGAACTTCTTCTCTATTGCTAGCTAGTTAATAAGATTTTCTTAGTTTTTATCATTTTCAAAACTAAGTGGCGCCCTTACATCATATAAGCACCAGGACATCGCTGCTTAGTCCTGGTCGGCAAGTTACTTCCAGCAGGATCTAAGGGAAACGCGGTCAAATTATTTGTTTTATTATTAAAAACATAGATACCCCTTAGCAAGATGGTGTTGTGTTTTTTATAACATGAAGAACAGTAAAGTGCAGTTTAGTTAAAAATCAAATTTATCTATAAGAAGATCAACTTTGTTGGTAAGTAATGGATCTTATAAAAATATTCAATTCTTGTAATTAAGTTGATGTTTGAATAATTTGATCTATCATAACAAATTATTTTCAAAAATTCTTCAAAAAAGATAAACCTTAAAATTCTGACGTCTCTTTCGGCTCTTGATCCGTTACCAATACCACAAAACAGTAAAAATTGAATATTATTAATATAGTAATACAAAATACGCATGCGTTTTAAAAACTTACAGAAAATCAAATATTAATTATTTAATTTAATAATTAAAGTGTTACGTCCGAATAAATTTTTAGTTTTAATATTATTATCATTTTATTTTACTTCTATTGTAGTTTTTAAAATTTGTCTCAACACATAATTCATATTCGAATATTATATTAAGTGAAAAAGAATTTTAATCCTCACCATGGTCAGAGTGGCAGTTGACGCACTTCTTATCACAACTGCACTCTAAAATAAGACTTAAAGTAAATAGTACCATTGTAATGCATTTCTGATATGTTTTCTAAATTGAAAAATACTTAAAAATAAATTATGGTGTCTAGACAAATGAATGTTTAAATAAATAAAAATTAAAAGGTTTTAGGTAGATAATAAAATTTAACAATTTTAAATATTGTTAAGAGTAAAATACTAAAGCGAAAATACAATAAAATAAAATAGTAACATTCAAATTAAAAATAATAAAATATTAAAATATGAGAATTTAATTTAAATAAAATGAAACATTAAAATATCAGAATTTAAAGACAAATAAAATATTAAAATATTAGAATAAAACTCAAACAAAATAGAAATAGAAAATTTCATTTAACAATAATTTAAGGAAAAATAAATCGAATTATTTATTAAGATTTATGAAAATAGTAATATCAATTACTTTTATTATTATTACTATTATTACATTTATTATTAACAAAAAAGAGCAGTGAGTTGTGAAGAACTGAAAGAGAGGGAAACGGGAAATCAATGTGGAAGGGATAGTGCGGCCCCGAAACAATGGTTTTCCGAAAGGAAGTGGAAAACTTTTGGGTGGAGGTGGAAGAACGTGGGAAGAGAATGTCCCCCAAATACAGAAGTTTGAGAAACCACCCATTTTTCCGAAACTCTAACGAACTGACCCAAAAATAGTCAGTTGTGTCGTGAGTCCCGAACTATTAACTTAATACCCGTTATTCTTCCTATATCCAAGTGATCTCATTTTCATATAGTAAAGAGTAGGCTGCTAGCCACCTTGTTTTTAAAAACCTGATACAATGAAAGATGTACACGTAGTCGATTTTAAATATGAAGTAAGGAATAGGCCAATAATTATTTACCAAAGGATGAAGACCTTCGATCAACGCATATTTCAATAAAATATCCATGTAAAATTATCGCCATTCAATATGTAGTAAGTCCACGAAATTTAATGTCTCATATATTAATATTTTTGTACTGTATCATTAAGAAACATTCTCTACCAGTCATTTCAACTAGAGTAGGCTGGAGTATTACTCACATAAGCCACCTAATTGATGGCATGTTCAAAATAATTAGATTTTTGTAGTATACAGTGTAAAAGAAATAATTGTCATTCGTATCTAAAATTTACTTAGTATTTGTTAACAAGTTAAATTCCGAATAATTCTGTATTATATAACCTTGATTTCAATCTTTTCATTTTAACTGTTTTTAATCGAAATTTGTTTGTAACAATATAGTTATTTATTTATAATTTAAATTCATGTTTTAATTTACACATTCCTTCACTAAGGTTTCTTGTCCCCGGTCTATTGGTCGAAAGACTAGGACCAAATATACTTAATAAGTCCGATTTTAAAGTAGGTCGAGTTCTTCGCTCATAATTTGGCATCCTTAACACGTTGTCATATTATAGTCAAGGCTCAAAGCCTGCTTTTATTAAAAATCCGACGTAACAAAAGAATCACTTACAAAAAATTAAAAATTTTTTTTTTTATATTATTAACTGTAAAATTCATGACTTCTCTTGGAGTTTAGTATTTATTTTTTTTTTGTCTAGAATTGATAGTTTCAACTCTAAAGTGTTGAGATATTTTTTACGAATATTTACCGTTTTCAAAGTTAAATAGTATTTATGGGAGATTTTGACGGGTCTTTTAATACAACTTCTCAGGTAAACCGTGTTTATAAAGATTCGGTGTTTCCAAATTTAGAAAGTAACATAGATTTTTACTTTTATTTATCTTTCATTCATTTATTTCCTATCATCAATTTTCTATAGAAATATATATGGAATTTCAGTCATATTTATAACCAGTAAAATTTCTATAATTTCATTTATTATAATCTAGGCAAATCAATATCAACAATTAGACTTATCCTCTCTTAACCCGAGTATACAGTTATTACTATCTTCTTCTCAGTCTTTTCCATATTCTTATAATCATAACCCGACAGAGCAAGCATTAATTCCTCGACAAACAAATAACGCTGGTCATTTACAAACTCATGAAAATTTCTTGCGTCCACACACTGATCAAATATTCAAAGCATTCTAACTTGTTGAACAGCGTTGCAAAAACAAAAGTAATTGATTAAAGGAATAATCGAGTTGAAATCAATTAAATTTTTAAAATACGATTTGTAAAAAAATTAAAAATTTTATTGTTTTATTTTTCATGCAAAGAAACATTTACGTTAGTTTTGAAAAATTTTAATTTATAAGTCCATGTGAATGACATCCCATGGAAATGATTGTTTTTTTTTCAATGAAAAAGAAAAATTATTTTTCCCAAAATCGATTATTACAATCGATTATATCACGGTCAATGTTACAACTCTAAAGTTACTTTTCAAGAAATTATTTTTTTCCTGTTGATTAATCAATTATTAGAAAAATCAATTATTTGTGACCGATTAATTGATTACAAAGATATTTACTACACGATTACAATCGATCGTCAAAAATTGATTTTTCTGTTCGATTATTGCAACACTCTTATATAAAATGATTTATTTTCTTTTCAATATCATACCTTTATTGTTCTTTCGTACAGCTCCTTTCGAATCAGTAGTATCTAATAGCAGTTCTTCTTTAGATCCTTTTGATCTTATAAATTATTATAAAAAAGAAGGCCAGGTAAAAACAATTTTTTTCTGTAGATGCTATGTGCTATCTTAATTTCACAACAATGAACCATTCATTTATTGTTGGTGCCACCACTTTTATCTAGACTTTTACTACAACCCCAAGGCTTAAATATTATTAATTGTTACAAATTAAACAGAGCATTGACAAAATCTACAAGAAATTTGCTAGCACGATTGGTTATACTAAAAGAGCATGAAGGAAAGCCAACAGTAGAATGTCTTCCAGCATTTCGTTATATAATATTAGCTTCTGACATATGTAACTTGTTCAAAAGTGAACTCCAAAGTATTTATGACACGCCACATTCCGGTGCTGCTGGTGGAGCAACAGCTCATCGCGCGCATGGATTATTGCTTGCGACTAATAATTATTTTCGAAAGCAATACTGTAAACAATTAAAACTGAAGCCATCACTTTTCTTACCAATTTTTGCACCAGGTAAAAATTTTAAATCCGATTGTCTAAATTTTAACTTTTTATATCGCGCATAAAAGTTATGGCTACGGATCGGTAGGCTTTGAAGTTACGACAGATTTTTTAGTGTAATCCGGGCTATCATAAAATTCAGTGCCTGCATGGCTGCCTCTTTGTTGAGTAACTCGGCTGATAAGAGATACCGAAACGGTATCGTGATTTAGCATAGATCTCAGTTACGATTTAGAATATCTTTGAATAGAATAAAGAAGTCATCAAGAGGTATTACAAAAAGTATCACGTTGTAATTTTTATATTGCCGGATATGAATAAGCCTCAGCAAATATCGGGTAGCGGTATGTTAACTTATTGCGAGTACGGGAACAAAGCCGAATGATTTTGACTATTATTTTTTTTAATTGTTATTCACCACAAATTGTCGGCACGAGAATCGCAAAGCACGGACATGCATAGATACAAGCATGTGGCTAATTCACTTAGAAAACGCAAAACGAGAAACATTAACACTTACGCGAGAATGCAGAATTAACTTAGTAGACGTGAAATTTTGTTCGTGGGGCACAAGCCGACATACGTGCCTGGAGTCGAGTAGCATTGCCCACGGTGGGTTCGAAGCAAAAGAAAACGCAGTAGAAGGGCTTGGGTTGCGAAACGAAAAGCGACCTCCACCAAATTGGACAACAAGTAGAAGAAGAGAAAGTGGTATTCATGCAGATGGCCTTCGACTCTTACAGATGAAGTTGCGAAATGATAAGGCTGGAACACTAAAGACAGGTGCCTTGTGGGAGGAGGAACGTATTGATGTCTTCCTTCAACAGAATACATACGTAGCAGTGAGTGACAAAAGTTTCAGTACACCTGGTTTTAACATAGGAGTACAAATTACTTCCATAGCTGGGGAAAGGCCATTTGCAGCTATTTGCTTATCGAAACCAAAGTACAAAACGATTCAACTTTCTCAATTAAGCACTTTACACTGTATGTTTTAGGGTCACTCATTCCAAACGAGTATTTTTTTTTTCGCTCCATTGACGAAATATTATTCTAGACATAAAAAAAAAATTTCCACCAAATTTGAGCCCTTAATTTTAATTTTAAGTACTCGCTAAACGAATTTGAAATTTTCCCATTTATTGACACGTAAATTTTAATTGTTTTCGTTTCAATTATCTATAACTTCGCGGCATTTCATGATATTTAGTCGCTATTAGGCGGAAATTGCAGAGGAATCTTTCCTCTTTAAAAGTGCTTGTAGCTAATTTGCGTTTTGTAACCAGCCTCGCCGGTAAAAAATCTTAAAGCCAATTTTTTCGCGAATTTCATGGTTTTTTTTTATTTTACTCGCAAACCACTAACTTTACAACAAAATTGTACAAACCTTTTTTTGTAGGAAATTCGATTTACTTCCAAAAAAAAGTTATGTACGCCAATATCGTAGAACCAGTAGTTTTCGAGATAAATCCAATTAAATATCGCAAAATTTAAAAAAATCGCTGTTTTATCCTAGATTTTAGTACTTTTTTTATAAAATTATGGCCGAAAAAATATATATAATATATAATGGTAAATATATCATCAAAAAAATGTCATGTCAAACGAAACTGTCTCCTATTAAACTTAACTCCATCTTTTTTTACCTATACAAAGTTTTAAAACCGGCCCTTGGATGGCCCATCACCGGGCGAAGTATGATAATTAGCGGCCAGTCATTGACAACTTTTAATGGCCCATGAACCGCTGAATATACAAATGATAATCCTGGCCCATTAATGGCGCTCGACTATCAGTCGATTAATGGCAGCCAGCAATCGGCCAAGTATGCAAATAAATTTTATTTAAAAAAATTTTTTTTTATTATTATCCTAGTAGAGTTCATGATAATTAACGTTTAAATTATTTGAGTGAGGTAAATGAAGTTGACAAATCTCGATCATAAATTCTGCTGAGCTCTGGGCGCGAACTGCCGTCCTTCTGATTGCGAGGTCTGAACGATAGCTACTGGACGAACCTACTAATGTTGAACGGATACTTTTAAATGATCTTCTTATTCATTCTACTACAACCACTTGGTTTTATGAAATATGAAGAGCAATTTAATTAATATTTTCGATTACTTAGAAAAAAAAAAAAAAAAATTATAATTTCGTCCTATTTTATTATAATTACATAATTTTTAAAAAATTATTATCTCGTTCTACCCTTTATTGAAAATTACATTTATTACAAAAATGTATGTATTATTTTTTTATTGAATTAACTTTTATAAATAAAGTTATAAAATCTCGGTTGTTGAACGCAAATAATAACGAACTAAAAGATATTTTAATTGTTAGTTGTAAATAACGGACATCAGTTCGCGCCCAGAGCTCAGCAGAATTTATCGAGATTTGTCACTATCATTTACCTTACTCTAATAATTTAGACGTTTATGATCATGAACTCTACCAGGATAATAATAAAAAAAATTTATTTGCATACTTGGCCGATTGCCGGCTGCCATTAATCGACCGAGAGTCGAGCGCTATTAATAGGCCAGGGTTATCATTTGTATATTCAGCTATTCATGGGCCATTAAAAGTTGTCAATGACTGGCCACTAATTATCATACTTCGCCCGGCGATGGGTCATCCAAAGGCCGGTTTTCAAATTTTGTATAGGTGAAAAAAGATGGAATTAAGTTTAATAGGAGACAGTTTCGTATGACATGACATTTTTTTGATGATATATTTACCATTATATATTATATATTTCTTCGGCCATAATTTTATAAAAAAAGTACTAAAATCTAGGATAAAACAGAGATTTTTTAAATTTTGCAATATTTAATTGGATTTATCTCGAAAACTACTGGTTTTACGAAATTGGCGTAAATAACTTTTTTTGTAAGAAATCAAATTCCCTACAAAAAAAGTTCTGTACAATCTTGTTGTAAAGTTAATGGTTTGCGAGTAAAATAAAAAAAAAAAACCGTGAAATTCGTAAAAAAATTGGCTTTAAGATTTTTTACCGATGAGGCTGGTTACAAAACACAAATTAGCTACAAGCAATTTTAAACAGAAAAGATTCCTCTGCAATTTTCGCCTAATAGCGACTAAATATCATGAAATGCCGCGAAGTTATAGATAATTGAAACAAAAAAATTAAAATTTACGTGTTGATTAAATGGGAAAATTTCAAATTCATTTAGCGAGTACTTAAAATTAAAATTAAGTGCTCAAATTTGGTGGAAATTTTTTTTTTTATCTCTAGAATAATATTTCGTCAATGCAGCGAAAAAAAAAAAATATTCGTTTTAAATGAGCCACCCTAGTATGTATGCTATTAAATTGTGAGCCCAGGCATTTCTCTTTATGAGGTATCGTCATATTTCCAATTTCAACATCGAAATTTATAGTAGGAGAGCTGATGAGAAATTTTGAGCAGGTTCTTGAGGCACTTAGCAAAATTTTGTGTGTCCCTGAAAGACCCCTCAAGAAGATTATCGAGGTCTGGCTGGAGGGTAGCAGCCTCGGCCACCCTTGAATTTTTCAAAAAGGGAAATTTTCTTATTAAAAAAATGTTTCTGAGGCACTTTTGATTAAGTGCCGACTAGTTGATCTGGCTTTGTCATATATCAATTCCTTCGATATCTAAGTAATATATATATATAAAAATCAATGTGCTTCAAAAACATTTTTTTAATAAGAAAATTTCCCTTTTTGAAAAATTCAAGGGTTGCTGGGGGGCTGCTACCCTCCAGCCAGACCTCGATCATCTTTTTGAGGGGTCTTTCAGGGGCACTCACAAAATTTTGCTAAGTTCCTCAAGAACCTGCTCAAAATCGCTCATCAGCTCTCGGACTATTATTTCATGCAATTAGAAAAGGTGTCTCAAGCACTAAGGAAAAAAAGGGCTTTATTTGTTATGGACGTAGCCACTAGGTCTATTAGATGGGGACAAATGAGAAGGGAGAAAAACTAGATTTTTTAGACGATTAGGGGTTAGAGATGCTAAATGAAAAAAAGTAGGGCCCAACTTATTCTGCGACAGCGGGAGAATAATATCTATAGATGTCACCCTTGCCACTCCAAAACTTGCACGCTACGTACTGAACGGGTTCATTAAACGCGAATGGATGCAACATACTGACCACTATGCAATTGAAATCACTCTAGAAATGCCAAGGGAACGGGAAGGTCTCGATAGGGCAGATCCCACGCAATTCAATATTGCGTCGGCCGACTCGGAAGAGTTCCACGAGATACTACGAGAACTTGCAAAAGTAAAATTTGAAAGGCTTGAGCTGGAAACCGTTGCAGACGTGGAACGGTGTACCGATGCTCTCACTCAAACCATATTAGTATTATGTAAAATAGTGATCCCGCGGAAGAAGCCGCTTTTAAAATCACACTTGTCGTGGACCAGACAGCTAACAAAAGAAAAGAGAGTAGCTTACAGAGCTAGAAGGGAACATCAAAGAGAAAAAGAAGAAGGTATAAGAGCAGAACTGAAAAATTCATACTTCACACTTTGTAAAATATATTTCAAACACATTTAAAGACACAGAGAAGACAGCTGGAGCGACTTTGTCACGACATACGATAACAAGGGTGTACTGGGGCAGATTAACACTGGGTTAAAAGCACTTACCACACGCTGGCCTGACGGACAATCCACAAAAATCTTTAAGGATACAGCTAGCTGCTTTCTCTGAACAAACATTTTTGTTGACAAATCAGACATAGAAACACAGGAACAAAAAGAGACTAGGGCTAACTTAGAGATACTACCAGGAGTATTCCTAAATGCATTAAAAGAGGGTAGGATCATTATGCTCCTTAAAAAGTCATAAAGACGCGAGTAACCCGAAATCATATGTACCTACGTCTTCTTTCGGTAATCAGAAAAGTGTTTGCAAAACTTATTAAATCGAACGTCACAACCACAGTTCTTGCTGGAGAGAAAACCTTCAGTTAACAATTTGGCTTTATGGCTAAATGGTCGACTGAAGATGCAATCATTGAGATACAGCTCTTGCTAAATTCGAAAATAAAGAACCTGAGTTGGACTGCTCTATGATATCTCCGGCGCCTTTAATAACATGCGGTAACTGCGAGTTCTGGAGGGGTTGAAAAAGAGGGATTGTCCCATGAATATCTATAAGGTGGTACAGAGTTGCTTCGGAGACAGGACAGTATCATTGTCATGGGAATTTAGGAAGCAGAGTAAAATGCCGACAAGGGGTAATCTACAGGGTTCAGTGCTGGGACATAATTTTGGAACATAATGTTCGAACACTTATTAAAAGAATTAGAAAAGGCAGAACACAGGAGCGAATTTTGAGCCTATGCTGACAACCTCCTTGTCATAGTGGAAAGCACCTCTCGTGCTGATATCGATAAAAAGCTCAAGTAATTGTAGATTTAATACTCAACCGGTGTCGTTGCGCGAAACTAACACTATTGGAGTTCAAGACCGAAGCAATATTTCTTGAGAAAGAGTACGCCCGAGATAACCTAGGCAAGGACAAAGATCCGTACTTCTAAGAGGAAAAGAGACAGAGGAAGCGGAAGTATAAATCAAAGTCACCGAAGATCACAAAGAAAAAACAAAGACAACATTCAAAAAGAACATTGAATGTCTCGCACACACTAAATGGGGACTTTCTGGCAGTGTCACCTATCTACAGAGTCTACTTTCTGTCCGTTGTCACTTATGTGACAACAGGCTGGAGTGACCTATGTGAGTAGAAGGAATAGAATGCTTATACGGCTCTGCAACGGTGAGCTCTAATTACAACGGCGACTTTGTACAAAATGGCTTCACATGAAGGACTCTGTGTTGTGGGAGGGACAGTGCCCATTCAGTTTGTGAATGGTAAACGTTGCACTTGTTACAGTCTTCGCATTGGCAAACAGGCAATCCTTGGATCCATGACCGTGCAGCCAGATGACGAAAAAGGTCTTGTCGCCCTCAAAAACGATACAATTCAAAAATGGCAAGAAAAGCGTTCCACACCGAGTAAACCACTTATAACGTTCAATTTCTTCCCCGACGTTACTGAACGTCATGCGTTCAGCTTTTACTGCTTAAAAGCACCAAGTTTGAGCATTAGCGTGAGGTGCACCAGAGCACAAAGAACTGGGTCGTGAATTCGCCACAAATTCAAAAATCGTCTCTACCAAAAACTAAGCAGCCAAATTCAACACCGAAAAAAACAAGAAAAAGACTATTAGATAACAGTTCATCTGGCATCTACCTAGGTATTATCAGAGCATCTGGGCATGACTGTGTAAACTCAAAACTTTTAGGGACTTTGCACAATTAGCGTGTCAGTCTCAAGTTGGGTGTGTGAAAAAATGTGTTGAAGAATGGATGAATGAATGGGAATATAACTGGGCGTTCTTTCAGGAAGACAGGGAGAGAAACCACATCCCCTCTCAACCAAGTGATATGTCAACTCATACTTGGAATTGGTGCTATGGATAAATCCTTTTTAAGCCGACCCATAAGGGAAACCAACTGCTTTGGATTTAATAAGTCTGAGCTTGTAGTGGCTGTTGGTCCATCACCTACATACAAAAGAGTCTTTGACTTGATCATCCATCCTAGGGTATCGAGTTTATATTTGTAAAATCATGACTATGCTGAAAATTTCAACCCAAAATTCAAATATTTAAACGGCGCTCAAGAATTTTGAATATTAACTGATAATATGTAACTAATAGTTTGAATTAGTTTTTGTATTTTTTTATAACTCAATTATTGTCATTTCAGTAAAATATAACTTTTGCAGAACCAAAAATATACAGGACAGTCTTTAACAATAAAATTTGGTAAGTTTTGCATAAGCGAAAAAATCTACAAATTGAATTAAAAAATAAATAAGTATGTAAAAAACTGTTACGTTCGATTAATTTTTATAATATTCAAAACAATTTTTTTTTTATTCATAAATTTTATAATATACAATGAACTACGTGAACAACGAAATATCTATTATGGAAAATCTTAGTGGGGAGAATAATGCGTGCGCCGACCAAGATAAGAAAATTTTAGGCCTGAGAAACAAAAAAGGTCTCGCTCTCTTCTTGCTGCAATTATCAAGGTGCGAACAAGTTGTTACAATGAAGAAAAAGAAAAAGAAAAGTGTAGTATAAATTAAACTAGTATATTAATTTGAAGCTCATCAAGTATTTACACAGGAAAACAGGTATAACAAAATAAAATCAAAATATTACATAAAATGTAAAAGTGTTCAGTTACATGAATATTAAAATTAAAATTCAAACACGTGTCATTTATAAGTAAAGAATAAAATAAATTTAAAATAATGTCCAATTTAGTAATGTCCGAGTTATAAAATTAAAATTAAAACACGTGTAATTTAAAAATCAAAATATTACATAAAATTTAAGTGTTCAGTTACATGAATTATAAAATTAAAATTCAATTACGTGTCATTTACAATTAAAAAATAAAATAAAATTTAAAATGTTCAATTTAGTAATGTTTGAATTATATAATTATAAAATTAAAATTCGAACATATATAATGTAAAATTCAAATAGTAAATATGATTTTTCAATTGTGTAATTAAGGTCGGCTGCTAGCCACCTAATACTTTTGTTATTAATCATGAATAACTGTTTTATGAGTTGACAATATAGTAGAAATTAAAATTAAAATATCGTATTATGAATTTAAAAATTAAACCTATCCTCCTTAATAAAAGATCTCTGGGGTTCCCGGTCTATAGGCTTCGGCTCGGGCCAAATACTCACAAAAACATAATTTATGTCCAAATCCGACGTAACAAAACTTATTATTTCTATTTCTCGGGTTTTATATTTATTCATTGTCATATAAATTGATGGTGAAAAAATCGAGAAGCTTTATTATTAATATTCAAGGGTCGCTCGAAAACGTCAAAATGACAGCACTCGGAAACATTCAAAATTCTTGAGCGAGGTTTAAATATTTGCATTTTGGGTTTATATTTTCAGCGTAGTCATGATTGTACAAATATAAACTATTGCTGCCACGAGAAAAAAAAAGTTTTGAAATCAAAAATCCGAATTTCATTAATTTTTGATATTTTCGAAATTCGTGAGCGACCTCTTAAAAATTTTTTATCGAGCTGATTTTTGGAGAGGTTTTTTAAAACATCGTAAACAAACAAATTTTCATGCGAGATCGAAAAAAAAAAAATAGTCGGTTTTTTTGCGCCAGCCTAATATATATATATATATATACATATATAAATTTTTTCACCAATAGTATTTTTAGAACCTACGTGACTAAAATATATAGAAAATGTTAAAATTTTTGTAAAGTTGCGTCATGAGGACAAATACAACAGTTAGATTTTTATAAAATCTACTAAAAAGAAAAAATTAAGTGTTAGTGATTTTAATAACAAAAGATATGAAACAAAAATATAATTAATAGCCGTAAGAAATTTTGAAAACACTGAATCAGTAAACCGGGTAAAATTAAAATATTGAATATTAAATTTAAAAATGTTCAGTTTAATAATATCAGAATCATGAAATAAAAATTTGAACACATGTTACTTAAAATTTAAATTTTGAATAAAATATGAAAACGTTCAGTTTGATAATATCAGAATCATCCAATAAAATTAAAACACGTGCAACTTAAAATTTAAAGGTTGAATTAAATTTTTAATGTTCAGTTTGATAATATCAGGACCATGAAATAAAAATTCAAACACGTGTAACTTGAAATTTTAATGTTAAATAAAATTTGTAAAATGTTCAGTTTAATGATATAAGAATTATAAAATTAAAATTCAAACACGTGTAATTTAAAATTAAAATTTTTTAAAAAATTTTGAAATGTTCAGTTTAGTAATGTCAGAAATACAAAATCAAAATTCGAACACATGTAATTTAAAATTAAAATAGTACATATAATTTTTAAATTGTGTGATTAGAGTCGGCTGCTGGTCACCTGATACTTCTATTATGATTGTGAAAAATCTTTTTTCAAGACGATTCTATGGTCTACAAATTATTTCAAATAAAGTTTTTTTTTTTTAATTTCGCATATGTTGTAATAATAATTAAATAAATACATGCCAGGACTGGTTGGTGGTTGGGTTATTGGAAAAATACGCATATTAAAAAATATAACAATATTTTTATTTGTCACAACACTTAACATCACTGGATTACAGAATTAAATCGTGGATTTAATTTGATTAATACTGTTAATTGTTTGAACGCATGAATGCGTAATTACTTGAATAATAATTCTAGAATTGAGCTTGAGTAATTAATTGAAAAATTGAGATGATTAAATTGAGTCTATTTGAACACTGAGTTGACTGCAAAAATGTCATGATAATAAGTAACATGAAATCAGAGGTTACCGATCAAAGTTAATTATTGAACACTTTAATAATTATTTTTAATACAACCAATTGCGTAAATATTTGAGTTCATTAAGTTCTAATTATATTGATCACTCGATTTATTTGAGTTGAATGATCTTGTAATAAATTACACTGAATTGAATGTACTTATTGAACACGTGGTAGCATGATTGCAGAGGCTACTGAGCGAGACTTAACTGTTAGTTTATTTGAAATATTGAGCATAATGATAATTAAATAATTATAATATTGAGTCTTTTATTTTTATGAGCTCTTGAATTAATTATTTAGTTAGTAAATAAAGAGCTGTAATGGTTGTCTTCGAAGTAACCTCTTTAGAAACGTGGTCGTTGATCTCTCGAATTCTTGAGTTTTATAAATATATTATTTTATGAGTTCTGGTGCCCAAAATTATATAAATAATTATATTTTTGATGAGCTTGATGATCACTTGATTCAATTAAATTATAATTTCAATTTATTGCTTGAAGATAAGCACAAAATGATACGATTAAATTATAACACGTGTTATCACTTAAATGTTTATTGCGAAAGATAATGGCGGCCATCTTCTCGACACTTGTCGCACGCAAATTTACTTCGTTGCATGCAGATTATCGTATAGCCCACAAAAATGTCGCGGCAACAGTTGAATCAGCAAAAAGCTACTTGGGAAATAAAACAGCGAGCACTAAAATAGTACACATATCGCATTAATAATAAAAAAAGGGATGTTTAATTCGTGCGGTATTGCCAATTACCCACACGAGCAAATGAGCGCACTTACTTCGTTCGTGCGCTCAACTTTGCTCTCGTGGACAATCGACAACTTACAGCACTAGTTGTACAGTATACTATTCTGACATTTTGTGATAAGTCTGACAGTTTCACTGGAAAAGTAAATAGATCTCAAAATTTACTATAAATTTTAGTTAGAGCTCAAATAACTTATGAACAGATGGTTTTACCAAAAAATTATAAAAATGTATTCTGAGCTTATCTGTACAATGAGCCATTGCCGAGGTATAAAAATGCAAATTTAAAATTTTTTTCCCTCGTCTTCAACAATATTTTTACGGTAACTAAAAAAAAAATTACTTCTTTTTTTGGCCCACCCTAATATGTAGTTGTAAACGAAGTTATTTAAAAAGTATATATACTCATAAATGCTTTATAAAAAAAATTAAATTAATGTAACGGGACCGTTAGGTTGACCTCCGTTTGACGGGAGGCCGATTCCTCACCCTTTTGGGCATACTTGCGCTGCGTAAACCCGATTTGTATATTATGACTCCACCATATATTATAAAAGCGAAATATGAGCATAAGCTCACATTAGCTTACCCTTTCGCCATGCATAGCATGTGTGGGCCTTACCAACAGCCACCACGAGTCCGACCTCACTTGGACCTAAACACTCCTCCTATCTCAGGAAATAGAGAGACTCTGGTCGAAGTGGGGCTTGAAATGGGTCCCCCATGGTACGAATTCCCGGTATTTGTCTACAGATTGCTTATGGTTAGTGGTAGGACACAATTTATCCCCATGCCCATACAGGTTTCCTCCACTTATAAGCACTAAGATTTTCAGACAAGCCATTATACACACTTGTCCTCATTCATCCCCTAATATTCTCTTATCTCCGAGTATTTTGAGAACGCCATTGATGTTTTGAGACACAAAAATGGCAGCGATAGATCCGCTCGGGATAAATGCTCTATAATCGGCCATATATTCACCATATATAGCCATATATAATTCGTTTTTCCGAGGTAAATAAGAATCGAAAACTTTAAATTATTTTACTTGCCGGTCAATAATTCAATAATTAACTGCTAAATGAAAAATAACGATTACTGACCTTCATCCAGACTTTGAATTTTATAATTGATTTCAGCATTTATTTGAATATCACCATCAACAGCTGCCACCGAGAATTTCTAAACAAATATAAGAAAAATAAATTCGTAAATATATGTTAGGGTGGATTAAAATTACTGCGCGCGCGCGCGCGTGTGTCTGTTTGTGTGTATGTGTGTGTGTGTATGTGTGTGTGTGTGTGTGTGTGTGTGTGTGTGTGTGTGTGTGTGTGTGTGTGCGTCTCTTATTTAATGAATTTATTGATTTAGATGGTTCTAGCGTCAATCGAAGAAATTCTAGGACACTCATTCTATGCAAAATTTAAATCAATCTGGTCTAATTGACCTTGAGAGATTTGAGAAATATGTAAAGTAGTTGATCGTTTGGCGTTTGTGCAAGATGAGGAATATCTAACAATTGTCGAGTTGCTGCAAATGATGAAAGCTTGTGGTGCATTAACTTAAGTACGAGAATAAGAAACGCCCGAGCAGTAGGCAAGTGCTTCTAGTCACCTGAATACTTTTGTAAATGTACTGTGAGGAAAATCGAATGCAGCATCCCCGATTCTCAGATCTCTCTCATTACACACTCAAGGCGAGTGAAAATTTGGAAATTTTTTTTGCGGTGGTTTTCTCAGGATTACTTTGGAACCGTGCATCATAAAAATTTTCGAATCCAGAGCTTAAAACTACACACTTGAAGCTATAATTTTCTTTTTTTGTTTTTGCTGTACGACCCAATCCGCCACCCTGAGCCAATATTTCCGTCATTTGTTTATTGGTGATTATTACATCATCTGGCGCCCAACTTACATTAATTTGAACAAGATTGCCAAATATTCAGTGTACTTGGACATCACTCCGGTCGATCCCCGGTGGTGAAAAACCCGTTAGAATATATATTGAGATAATGCAGATTGCCTTCGTCGTCCTCAGCCTTACGGTTTCTTTTGTATTCAAGATATAACGGATTCTAGAGATATATTCATCATACTCATACTCTAAGTCTATTCATAATTTAATTTCTTTTATTATGTCTATTAAATTTTATTACTATCATACTAAAATATAAGTTTAATTAATCAAGTGAAAATTCACTAAGAATATGTGCCATCCGCCCAGTAAAAATATTGGAACCGTTGCCACTGACGAGTGACACTATTGTTCATATATATATTGAGACAATGTGAATTGTCTTCGTCGTCCTCAGCCTTGCGGGTTCCATTTTTCCCCGTCTCGTTGCCGTCTGAAAACTACGATAGTCATAGTGCCGTGGTCACATGACTAAATTTCACGTCGACGCATGCCCGTAAGGGTGCAGTGGGGACAAAGTCCCGAGGCTAGTCCTACGCCCAAATTTTTTGGTCAATCACTTCGATCCTGGATCAGTTAGTAATAAGTCGCATATTTTATTCAATATTGTAAATACTAGTAATTTACTTGTGATTCTGTAATATATTAGCAACTTACTTGCGACTCTGTAACCGGGCAATTAACTTGCGATATTTTCTGTTAGTAATCTGGCAATTATACTTGCGATATTATTTTATTATTTCGTTGTTAATTATTATAAATAAACTTAGTTTAATTAAATATTATTGTACGTTACCGGCGATATACTCGCAATATAAAACTACACTGTGACATCTACATTATATTCAGCGCTTGCATCTTCTTGTAAGTAATTTTATTATTGTAATTGGCTATAAACAATCATTGCAATTGTTAATCCTTCACTTTAACTATCCCTATTCATCCTATTCATATCCTATTTTACTGGTAAGATTCTTAAATAATTTAACAAGAGTATTATTAATTAAGTAAGACTAAATAAGTCAATCGTCAATAAGAAAATAATCTATAATCTATAAGTCGTGAGGTAAGTTAGTAAATTTAATATACGTTGCCAAGTTTGAATAAGTGCGGGTCTTTGCTTTGCAAGAACCCCAGCCCACTGCTCTGTCCAAGTAAATAAAAATTTGTTAGAGGCCAGCCTAAGCCAGGGTTCAACCCGCGAATTCTGGTAGCTGCTGGTTAAAATCGCGAACCTAAAAAGCGATTTGTCTCAATATAGATATACTGAGACAATGCGCTTGTCTTGACAGTTCTCAGCCTTGCGATATATTTTTACCCGTCTCGTTACCGACCCAAAATACAGTATTTCATGTACCTCGGTTATATGATATAAAGTCCCTCAGGCACATGACCGTAAGGAAAGTGGGAAATGAGTCAAATTTTAGACTGAAAAACCTGCGGCGTCGATCGGACATTTCGATCTCGGATCTCTAACGTGCTATCTAGTCCTTCTAATTTGGTATTAGCGACTAGTTGCTCATTTATTCTTTTATGCTCTTATTTTATACTACTTCCTTCAAATTAAGATTATTTGTTTATAATTAAGAAATCAATAAAATAAATACCGTGCCGCCCGCCCAAATAATGAGATTAGAAGTGTTGCCTTCAATGAGCAACCTAGTTATAGTAAGGTCATCACTGGGTACTATTGTAAGTAATCCTTATTATTATTATTGGCAATAAAATTGTTTATATTAATTAATTATTATGCCTGTATTCTGCTTCATCCTTTATTTTACAGAATTTTACATTACTTGAGTATAATTTAAGACGATTAGCTGTAAGTAGGTTCAAAGTAAGCTTCATTGATTGTTGGTTTGATTAAGTGCGGGCTTTTCTCTTGCGAGAACCCATTTGAGTTGTCCGGGTAAATTATAAATTTTTCAGAGGCCAGACTAAGCCAGGGTTAAACCGCCGAATTTTGGTGACTGCTAGAAACAATCACCAGAGTGAAAAGCAATTTGTCTCTATATATATTGTAACGGATTTTTCACCACCGGGGATCTACTGGAGTGAAGTCCAAGTACAAGTACTATTTGGCAACCTTGTTCAAATTATTTTTAGTTGGGCGCCAGGTGATTTAATAACCACCAATTAACTATTGTTCTATAATACGACTTAGGGTGGCGGATCGGAGAAAGGTCAGGCGCTTAAGATAACGATAAATGATTGATCAGAATTAACAAATATAATTAGGCGTATATAAAAAAAAACACAATAAATTGATCGGTATCACAAAAATAATCGGTTACAACAAAATATAATTTACCGTTGTCGGCTCGACTCGATATGAACAAGAAAATTGTTCGCAAACGTCGTAGTTGATCGAAACACAAAATCAATTCGTACTCAAAAAAAAAAAAAAAACGGTCGGTTGACGAAATAAAATAAACTTCTTGTATTTTTCACACACACAGACAACGTACGTTTTACGAAATACTTGACTCGTGACGTCAGAGTATTCTTACACGGTGAGGCTACAAGACTGCCGTTGCGAATGAGACACAGATAATCCGTAACTCTCAGAAATATTGAATGAAATAAAATAAAATATAAAATAAAAGAATATTTTATTTCGATAACGTGTCAAACTGCACTAACAAACAATTATTACTCGTAATTAATTAATTAATTCTATTATTATTACACGAGACGCAATTTACTGATTTAATACAAAAAAAAAGAAAACAGTCGTACACTTGTCAGTTTCGCACCGATGCTTCGGCTTGTTCACTTGTCCACAAAAATCAGACATTTATTCAAAAAATAATCGGATTATTATTCACGTAATAATTAGTACACGCGATTTGATTGTTCTTTCCGTAAATCGAAATTGTCCTTCTTAGTCGCGATTCGAATTGATCAAAAACGTGGCCGTTCAGTTCAACGTCTCAACCGGATCTCTTGCGTTCGATCGATTCCTCGATCAGTTCAAATTTTCATCAAAGATGTCACCAAATCTATTGCTTAACGGGAAACCAGTCATTTTTCCAAATAATTTTTAAATCATGGGTCGACGTCAAATTTTTCACGTGTTACAACATATATACATACATACATATATTTCTAACATGAGGACAAATACAATAGTTAGTTTTTTAAAACTTTGTATAAAGTTACATGGAATTTTATAAAAATTCAATAAGATTACACAAATTATGAAAAGAATTTTCTAAGATCATATGAGTTCTTATATAATCATATATGACTGAATATAAGTTATAAATGTTATCTGGTAATGTTATAAACTCATATATAACTTTATGAAAAATCATATCAGCTTTTATAAAATCCTTCTAAAATTATCTGAATTCTTAGAAGAATTTTATAATATCATGTGAGCTTTCATATGATCATATATAATTATATATATGCATATGAAACTTTATCTGGTAAAGTTATAAAGTTATATATAACTTTATTTAAAATCACATCAATTCTTATGAAATCCTTATAAGAGTATATGAATCCTTATAAGAAGTTTGTAAGATTATGTAAGCTCTCATATAATTATAGATTTTTTACAGATCATATACAAATCATATAGGTTTATATATGATTATATCAAAACTTTTTCCCGGGTTTATATAAAATCATATCAATTTTTAGGAAATCCTTATAAAACTATATACATTCTTATAAGTTTTTTATAGGATCATATGAACTTTTATATGGTCATATATGATTATTAATAAGCATATAAGACTTTATTCAATAATTTTATAAAATTACATCTAACTTCATATAAAATCATATGAATTTTTATAAAGTCCTCACAAGAGTACATGGATTTTTTATTATTCTTAACTTGAAATTTGACATACATACTCCTTTCTGAACCTAGACGCTCAATAAGATTAGAGTTTATGAAACTCCTATTTAAAATAAAGTTCTGAGCAATTTACCGAACTCTCTCTTCTCATTAGCTATTTATTAAACGCGTTCTTCCTACTGGCTGTTACCAAATGACGTTGCAACCTATTTTATGACCGTTCAATCCAAAGTGATTAAACAAGCAATACTCTTAAGGTGGCTTATGGTGCATTTCAGAAAAAAAATACAGTTTTTCACAAATAAAGAAGGCATTTATACTCGGAATATAAGATCGATATCCATTTTAATACAAAAAAAACATTAATAAATAAAATTTTTTTCTCATAAAATTGATCTTCATGAGAGTCACGATATCTCTAACCCATAAGTTTTATTGACTTCAAATTAAGTATACATTAGGGTGGCCCAAAAAAACCGACTAATTTTTTTTTTTGATCTCGCATGAAAATTTGTTGGCTTACGATGTTTTAAGAAGTCTCTCCAAAAACCAGCTCGATAAAAAATTTTTAAGAGGTCGCTCACGAATTTTGAATATATCAAAAATGATTGAAATTCGGATTTTTGATTTCAAAATTTTTTTTTTCTCGTAGCAGCAATAGTTTCTATTCTTGAAATCATAAATATGCTAAAAATTTCAGCCCAAAATTTAAATATTTAAACGGTGCTCAAGAATTTTGAATGTTTCTGAGTGCTGTCTTATGGACGTTTTCGAGCGACCCTTGAATATTAATAATAAAGCTTCTCAATTTTTTCTCCATCAATTTGCATGACAATGAATGAAAATTGTAACAGAGTAAAATGGTTCATTTTATCGACCAAAATCGTGATTTTTCACTGATGATCATTTACCCTACCCGGAACCCCAAATAAGCATTTAATTGAGTTTTTCGACTTGTCGCAGGGCGCGCTAATTGATAATACTCGAATACTAGGCCCAATCAAAATTAAGTAGAGGGGTAGTGTCACGTAGCGATTCAAATTATTTAGTTTTAATTAGTAGTAAGTTTAAATATTTTAATTGTAAGTTTGAATTTGAATCGTTGCGCGGGCATTCCGCCATTTCGCCGGTTGAGACAGCAGTCCGTTCACAATACTAGCGCATGCGCGCAGCGTGTGAGGGAGCACGTGTATGAGATAATTTTATTTTTATAATTTAAAAATATAAACAATTGATTTTTGTTAGTTTAAGTTTTTTGTTTAGGATTTTGAAACAGTTGGGATGCATAATCCAGTGCGGCATTATGCCCCAACTATTGTTTATATTATATTTTTGTCAAACTTGTCATCCGATAATTTGTTGTCATTTATGTATTGGTAAAAAGTATTGACCGCCGGGTAGGGGAAAAATCAATACTTTGTTCACACGGATTTGATGATTTGAGCTAATTCTTATTTAATTTATGAGATAAGATAAAAATATGAACATAATATAAATAAATAGTACATGCATTTGAATAATTATTCATGTATCATTCAGGTGTGGAAAAATTATCTTTATATTTTATATTTTTAATTTAAAAACTAGCCCAGGGCTAGAGAAAAATAATCATAATAGTAAATGAGGGCGATTATTGCGCCACGTGAGCGACCAACAGGTGGAGGATAGGGTAATTAAATCAGAAAGATACGGGCTATTGTTGCGTGCGGACACTGTCTGGAAAGTTCAAAATTATTATTGTTGATAATTAGTAGTTTTTTATTGGAAAGTTCTGTTGATATTATTCACCGGGTGAATTTTATTTCTGAATATTATTTGGCTGATTATTGGAGATTTATGAGTAAGTACTTTGTATTTCTTTCGTCGGATAATATTTTTCACGTGATAACCTCCCCCGGTAGTTGTTGGTCGCCGCGGAGAGTATAATTAATATATATATATTAATATTACTGAATGATACATGGAATAATTATAAATAATTATTGTTAAATATTACTTTTTGTTATATTGTGTAAAGTTTTCAGATACTTCTATATAAATATAAATATATAGATATAAAACATATACGACGTAGTGAGACGTCGCCGGTATACATATATATATATATACCTATAGTATATATATCTATAGAGCGCATGCAGTACTTGAGTAAATTCCTCAAGTACTGACATCACCTTTCGGGTGAAAAATTCCTGAATTATATTAACTAAATAATATTATTATTTAAAAATAATTTTTGGGATATTATTATTATTATTTATCTGGTTTAAAATAATTAAATTGGTTTTAGTTTACGTTATTTTAACTACCCCAGTAGTCAAAAATTATTATGGTGCTTATTATTAATTATTATTTATAAAGAGAAAATTTATGATTTGTGTGTGAGTGAGGATAAAAATTCCGTATCCTTCTCTCTCTCACAAGTGTTGAGAGATAAAATTTAAATGAATTAAAAATATTATTATCATTTATGCTTGTCAATAAAATTAAATTATATTATTATTTATTAAATTGAGTATAAATAATTAGTTTAAATAATTTGTGTTGATATTGTGTGATAAGAAATCACCCCAGTGGTGAAAAATCTATAACAATTTAATTGTAATTTTTGGTAATCACCAGTTATTATTGTCAATTAAAACAAACTTAGATATTGTGAAATATTATTATTTTTTTATTGTTTATAAATATAAACAGTCGGAAACCAACAGCTGTCGGGGAAAGTTTAATATTTATTTCTCTGGATCTTTTTCCTACTGTTTTCATTTATTTTTCCTGCTCTTGTTTGTTATTTATATGTAATTATTTATTGCTCATATACAATTTTTCTATTATTTATTTAATTTCCACTGTGTCACTCAAGTGTTTATCCGCCTTGTCACAACTGCTTGCTCGGATTTTCCCTCGTGAATTTCCCCTGAATAATTTTTGTCCGTTTCAAATAAACGGTCTGGCGCCTGCGTGCACTGACCCAGCCTGAGGAGCTGGTTCAGGCACACTAATTATTTATTATTTTAAATTCAATAAAATAATTAATTCTGGGTTGAATTAATTATTTTATTTATAATTTACCGATCACTTATATTTATTATTTTATTTGATCTCAGTATTTATTATCATTTATTATTATTTATTATCATTTATTTATCACGCGTGGGTGACCTCATACGATATATTGGACTGTTCCGCGTCTCCGTCGAGGAATTTTAGCACGGTATACGTCATAGTAGTTTTCCGATAACAACCGAAGACAACCGAGTAAAATTATTAAAAACGGAAGACAGCAGCAGAAACACACAGAACCGGCAGGGCCGGTTAACCATCAAGACGTACATACACAGAACCGTCAGGGCCGGTTAACCATCAAGACGTACATACACAGAACCGGCAGGGCCGTTTAACCATCAATACGCACACGGAAGGAACTGGACAAGGCGAGACCAGAAACCCAACAAGACGAGACGGAGAAAACACTAGGAATAAAGCATCAGGAATTAAATCAGGTATTAATTAAATTATAGTTCTAGGTCCAAGCCAGAACTTAATTTAATTTAAAAATACGTAGTCGTTCGTCGGAGTAATCCGCGTCTAGGCCCGTAATAAATTAATTAGTATAAATTTTGTTAAAATTATTTTAAGCCAGACGTTGTCTAACCAGATCCAGGCCCTTTAGCTGGATCCAGGGCGTCGTTCACGATTCCAGGCCATTGCCAGATTTACTGTGTCGTAGAATTTTCCAGGCAGGTTGTGTAAAACATTCGCCGGAAAATCAATCGCGATCTAATCATTATTAACTAGTCATTAATTCATAAATTAAATAAAATCAATTAATAATTTATAACGTTAAATGTGTCGAGAAGTAAAACGTGAAGATTGATAATTAAGTTTTGCGTACTTAGAAGAATCGAGTGAGAAACGGGTAAGTGTGGTATTGAAATTTCTGACGGAAATTTATTTTGGTTACAGATAATTATCAAACTGGAAAATAATAAAAGTGATAGTGAGTTAATTAATTAATAATAAGAATATCTTTAAACTCAATTTTAATTAATTAATTTTATTGCTGATGAAGGAAGGTTAATGTTATAAGAAATTAGTTGTTGTAAATTTATTAGTGATTTAAAATGGTAAATAATTAGATGGAAATTAATTTATAAAGAAATAGGAATAATGAAATTATATATAAGTAAAAGCGTAGTTATGGAAATTGTGATATTAAATATGTTGTAAATAAGTGTTAGTGTTAAAATCACGTCGTGGGTCCAGGGGACCGCGTGAATTAGTTAAATAAGGTTTTGTTACGTAGAGGGTTCAGGGAACCGCGTGAATTAATTGTAAAGGCGCGTAGAGGGTCCTGGGGACCGCGCGGGTATTAAAATTAAGGTTTCAGCCACGTAGAGGGTCGCGTTGACCGCGTGGAGTCCAGGTTAAAATAAGTGTGTGTGTAAAATAGTCCAGGGGACTCAGGGTGAGCGTGTGTGTGAGATAGTCAAAGGTAGTTGACGTTAGGTAATAAGGTTTATAAAAGTCATAAGGTTAAGAAGGTTTATTGAATAAATAAAAGTTAAAATTGTTATATTAAATAAAGTGTTAACTAATTATAAATTATCCTTCCTTTTCCTACTCTTACAATTAAATTTTACACCGACCCTGATTATTAAGAACCGGTTCTGGAAGACCGTTTAATTCTTCCAGTGGCGCCCTTAAAAAGGAATTTAAGGACGACCAGTGTAGCAGTACCCCTGTTATAAAATATAACCCGAGAAATAGAAATAATAAGTTTTTAACATACTTTTTTATTTTTTAATTCGATTTTTAGGTTTTTTTGCTTATTCAAAACTTACCAAATTTTATTGTTTAAGACTGTCCTGTATATATTTTTGGTTACGCAAAAGTTACATTTTATTGAAATAACAATAACTGAGTTATAAAAAAATACGAAAACTAATCCAAACTATTAGTTACATATTATCAGTTAATATTCAAAATTCTTGAGCACCGTCTAAATATTTGAATTTTGGGCTGAAAATGTTAGCATATTTATGATTTCAAGAATAGAAACTATTGCTGCCACGAGAAAGAAAAAATTTTTAAATAAAAAATCCGAATTTCAATCATTTTTGATATTTTCAAAATTCGTGAGCGACCTCTAGAAAATTTCTTATCGGGCTGATTTTTGGAGAGGCTTCTTGAAACATCGTAAACCAACAAATTTTCATAAGAGACTCGAAAAAAAAATAGTCGGTTTTTTTGGGCCACCCTAGTATACATATTACTTTTTCAACTTAGATGCTTACTCAGAACGGATTATACGATTAAATAATCGTATTAATCTTATCCTAAGCGGATAAGCAAGCACTGCTCCTATGGCGGCTTATAGGGGCGTTGAAAAAGATATAATTTTTTGCTTTCTTATAAAAATTCATACAGACTTAAATTATATCATTAAAATTAACAACAATAACGAAAAATTATTATAAAAGTTTTATTTTTTTATAAACTTAATATTTATTAGGGCTTATGGGAGCTTTTAGAAAGAGCTAAAGATTTTTCTCAGAAAAAGCTTACAAAATGAATATTATCTACGATTCAAGGAAATCGACTTTCATAGATTTTGCGGGGGCGTCAAAACTGTAAGTATTCACGTTCTTCAGCCAAAAGACCAATAGATTCGAAATTTAAAATTCATATCATTGACTTTACGAGGAAATCAATAGCGTAATTTTTATAAAGAAGATCTACTCTTACAGAGGTGTTGAATGGCGTAAAAAATTAAACTTTGTCTGATGTTTGGACAGAGGATCTACGAATTTAAAATTTTAAATGAATATTAGTCGTATCCCAAGAAAATGAAGTCTTATTCTTTTTGTCGAATTGAATTTTGTCGGGGTTGTTGGGAGCATCCAAATTGGAAATTTCTGTGTTAAGGTAAGTGGCCCCTCTATCGACCAGGCCCCCTTTATTGGTCACTGAGTCGATAAATCGATATCTTTCCATCATAAGTACGTATTCATGCGTAAATAGTTTTTTAAAAAAAAAGTAAAATTAATCTACTTTAATTATTGTAAAAATTCATTTTATAATTAAAAAAAAAAAAAAATATTAGTGCGTCAGATGCGATTTCTGATAATTTCTTATCAGGTAGGTTAAGGTTTCTTGTTTTTTCAATAACCTATTACTAATTAAAAATAACAATAAAAGTCCAATTTTTGAAGTGAAACTTCTTTACGGAGGCTAAAATTGCACGATTTGAGGCGGACAAGGGAGGTAGCGCCAGAGGAGAAACATTGAGTAAAAGTTTAGAATAGGCGAGAAGAAGAATTGCTTGTATAGCAAGCCATATATATTTTAAAAAGTGGGGGGAAATGAGGAAAGTCGAGTAGAATGGACGAGTGCAGTACGCATGCGTCG
>OZ024706.1:24006077-24025725 GCA_964016945.1 Microplitis deprimator | reverse complement strand
CAATGCTCGGTTGGTGATCCTAGTGCCTTGGGAGCCTGAACTGCCTCGTCGGCAGTGTTGATGATGGCCTTGAGATCCTTGGCGAATTGCTGTCAGCTGGTCTAATGCTGAACAGCTTTTCTAGTTGTGCCGAGATGAGGAGACGCTTGTTGTCGTATTGTTGGACAACAGCGTCCCAAGCAGATGCAAAACGAGTCTCCAGTGACTCTGATGTTTGCGATGAGACTTACGGCATCTCCCTCCAATGCAGATTTGAGATGATACATCTTCTCGACTGAAGTGAGAGATGTATTTTTCCCGATGAGAGAAACAAACATGTCGTGGAAGTGTTTCCACTCCTGATATTTGCCTGAGAATTTAGGCACAGGGATAGTAGGGACATTAAGCCTACTTCCGACTGGCACGATGAGACTAGAGTTGGCGAGAGCACTACCTTGCGATGGTAATGCCGACTCCAACTTATGAATGCGATGTAAAAGCGCGTCTTGCGCTCCTTGAAACAATTTCAGGGCGTTTTCGAAAGATCCGTCAGTGAAATATTTGTGTTCTGCTGTAACGTCGGTTTTTGATGATAGCAGTTTTTCGTGATCTTCGATGAATCTTGCCCAGTGCTGAGAAATGAGATCCAATTTAGTGTTAGCTGCACGCAATGAGAGAGTGTCGATGACACCAGCGTCTGCGGATGCTGAGACAGACGCAAAAACTGCAATACGTCCTTGCTGAAGTGTGATTTTATTAGCGACGGCAGCAATGTCTGTAAAAAATGCAACTGAGACAAAAAAAGAAAAAATGCTCAGATGAGAATATTAATGAGACAAGGAACAAACTGACAATAGTTGACGCTAGCTGATGAGACGCTGAGAACTGATACTCTTGATGAGACGCCGCAGATGAGATAAATGATAATGCGCTAATTGATGAGAGTAAACTAGTACACGTATCACTCCACAATAATTAATGTTAATGTTCAGCATTAGACCAGCTGACAGCAATTCTGCCAAGGATCTCAAGGCCATCATCAACACTGCCGACGAGGCAGTTCAGGCTCCCAAGGCACTAGGATCACCAACCGAGCATTGGGATCAGATTCTAGTACATCTCCTCGTCTAGAAGCTGGACATCTCATTAAGGGAAGCTTGGGAAGTGCACCTAGGCACTTCTACGGAGTTTCCAAGCTACGAAGATCTTCGTACCTTTCTCACCGGCCGTGCTAGAGCTCGTGAAGCCATAGAGTGTGGCGTTTCACCACGCAAGCCGCAGCACGATTCACGTGGCAATCAGGGAACCAAGCCACGCATCTCATCAGCTCAGGTTCATGTAGCTACGCATGGACAGTCTCATTAACCTACATCTCAGCAGTCTCAGGTGCAGTCTCATCAACCGCTACGCACCCAGCATTCTCAGCCTACAAAGTCTCAGCCACCAGCAATAAAACATACACTCTCATTCAAATCGGACTACTGCTCCTCCTGTGAAGGGAATCACTTCATTGTAGGATGTCCAAAATTCCGGGCAATGACGCCTGATGAACGATTCTAATTAGCAGTTCATTATCATCTGTGTCGCAATTGCCTTGGCAATCACAGCTTTGAGAACTGTAAAACCAAGGATCGTCGTTGGTGCAAAGAGTGTGATGAACAACATCACTCTATGCTGTACTATTCACGTCTCATGAGGTTGACGAAGAAACCACCTGCAGTTGTAGCTGCAGCACTTTCACCACCACCTCCATCGGCATCTCAACCAGAATCTCAGCCACAACCATCTCAGCAATAACAATTTTGCCATCTTCAAGCAGCAGCTTTCGTCTCATCTGCCATCAGTCGTGCTCCAGATGACAAACCAGTGACATCTCGACCGACAGTGCTGTTGGCAACCGCATATGCTCTCATCTCTCAAACTTCAGGCTCGTCTCATCGTCTCAGAGTTCTCATTGATCCTGGATCAGAGCTAACTCTGATTTCTCAGGCTGCTGTTCGCACTTGCAGTCTCATCTCTCAGCCTTGCAACATACCATTACAAGAAGTTGGCAACATCTCATCAGGAAAAACCTCAGGCATGGTCTCATTTACAGTGCATTCTACCATCTCATCTGAACAAGCATCTCTCAACGCACATATTCTCAAGTACATCACAACGCAGATTCCATCAGTTTAAATCTCACCAATGCTTTGGTCTCATATTCAAGATCTAGAACTCGCCGATCCAGACTTCTTCAAATCAGGGAAAATTAACCTTCTCATCGGCGCAGATTTCTACGGTCATATCATACGACCAGGTCTCAGATCAGGAAGTTCATCAGAACCGATTGCGATGAAAACCATACTCGGTTGGACTATCCTGGGTCCTGTTCATCAACAATCTCATCATTTACCTAGCTTGTCTCATCATCTCATCTCAAATTCTCAACTGCACGACTCTCTCACAAATTTCTGGGAACTCGGAGAAGTTCCAGAGTCCTGCAATGAAACTCTCACCGTCGAGGAAGCTGAATGTGAAGCTCACTTCCTAGCAACGCATTCTCGGGACGCATCAGGACGATATATGGTCCGTTTACCATTCAAATCGTCATCTCATAAGCTAGGTGAATCTCGTCATATTGCGCAACGCTGACTCAATCATCTCATCAAGCGACTTTCTCAGGACTCTGAACTGCAGAGTCAATACAACGCATTTCTCACCGAGTATGAAGCACTCGGACACATGCAGCGAGTCTCATCTTCATCGCCTGAACAATCTCATGTATATTATTTACCTCATCATGGCGTCGTTCGTGAAGACAGCGAAACGACCAAGTTGAGAGTCGTATTCAACGGTTCAAGCAAAACATCATCATCCATCTCTCTCAATGATCATCTGCATATCGGCCCAAGTTTGCAATCAAAGATCTGTGATGTACTTTTATATCTCAGAAGTCACAGATACATCTTTTTGACGGACATCGTGAAGATGTTTCGTCAAATTCTCATTCATCCTGATGACAGGGATTATCAACGCATTCTCTGGACTGAGAATGGTCTCACCGTGGCTTATCAACTCAACACTGTCACGTATGGCACTCGACCAGCACCATATCTCGCTGGCCGAGCTCTCAAACAACTTCTCATCGATGAAGGGTCTCAATATCCGCTAGCAGTGGAACCTTTCCAGAAAGGTAGCTACGTCGACGACATCGGCGGTGGTGTCGACAATCTCAGCGATCTTAACGACATTGCAAATCATGTCGAAGCACTCTGCAACTTAGGTTGTTTTCCATTAGCTAAATGGAAAAGCAATCATCCTGGGTTTAGCAAAATCTCATTATCACTTAGTCCAGAAGATTCTCATTCATTATCAGATACTCTCTCAAAAATCTTGGGCCTTTCATGGAACTGTCAAGAAGATGTTCTCACTTTTACTGGCAAAACTTCTCAGACTCTCAGCATAACCAAGCGCACCATCACCTCAGAGGCTGCTCAATTATTTGACCCTCTAGGTTTAATCTCACCAGTCATAGTCAAGGCAAAAATTCTCATCCAGGACCTTTGGCTACAAAAGGTCGACTGGGACGACGCACTCTCACCAGAAATAGTTCACCGATGGAAGACGTTCCGCGATGAACTACCTCAACTTTCTCAGCTCAGAATTCCTCGATGGATCAATCTTATCCCAAAATCATCAAGCATCGAGATTGATGGGTTTTCTGACGCATCTCAGGCTGCAATGTCTGCAGTACTATATCTCAGAGTCTGTCAACCTGGCGAACAGACTCTTATTTCTCTCATCTGCTCAAAAACAAAGGTCATCACCAGATGAAACAGAGTAAGTAAGCTCAGAAATGCGACCTTGCAAGTCTCATGTCTCAACTAGTCCACCTCTCATCTCTCATTCACTCATGGACTTCTCTCACATCTCTGCTACGTCGCACAGCAACAGTATTTCGAGCAATCTCATGTTTCAAGAAAATACCTTGTTCAAAAATCAGCATCTCACCTCTCACGCCTGCTGAACTTCGAGCAGCTTTAATCCATTGGATTAAATCTACTCAGCAGGAATATTTCTCATCAGAAATCGCATCACTATCTCAAAGCATAGCTCTCAGAAAATCTCATTGCTTCACCAGACTAACTGCATTTATCGATCAAGTTGGCATCATCAGAGTCTGTGGACGGCTGCAGAATTCACCACTGGATTCTGACAGCAAGCATCCAGCGATCCTTCCAGAGGATTGTACTCTCTCACGTCTCATCATCGCAGATTCTCATATTCGCACAATGCATGGAGGTACCCAACTCACATTATCTCATGTTCGAAAGAAGTGTTGGATAATTGATGGACGAGCTCCAATTAAAAACTTCATTCATCGCTGTCTCACCTGCGTGCGCATGCGGGGAGTCAGATCTCAGCAACTCATGGGCCAACTTCCATCTCATCGGGTCTCACCTTCTTTCGTCTTCGAGAACACTAGAGTCAACTACGCAGGTCCAGTGTCACTGAAGTTCTTTCAAGGACGCGGTACCAGATGCTACAAAGGCTGGATCGCTGTCTTTGTCTGTCTCTCAACATCAGCCGTTTATCTGGAGGTTGTCACTGAATACTCCAGTGAAGGTTTTCTCAAGGCATTCCGCCGTTTCACTAGTCGACGGGGAATTTGCCGCACACTTCGAAGTTATTGTGGAACAAACTTCAAGGGTGCTGATCTCATCCTCAAACAACTTCTCACCGACGCTCTCAAGGAATCATCTCATCTACAGCAGCATCTCGCCAATGACGGAACCCAGTGGTCATTTAATCCACCTGGGGCTCCTCATATGGGCGGAAAATGGGAATCTGCCGTAAAATCAATCAAGTATCATCTTCAGAGAACAATGGCTGATACACTTCTCACCTATGAAGATTTCTCAACCTTTCTCATTCAAGTCGAAGCAATTCTCAATTCTCGTCCTCTCAGCGCACTCTCAGAGGATCCGGACGATCTCACTGCTCTCACACCCGGACATTTCATCCGTGGTGCCGCTATCAACACAATACCGGAACCTAATCTCACTTCAATCTCATCATCAAGGCTCTCTCATCTGCAGCACATTCAAGAACGCTTGCAGCATTTCTGGGATCGATGGTCAACAGAATGCTTGCAATCTCATCAATCTATCTCAAAATGGAATACATCTCATCACGACATACGAGTTAGATCACTTGTCTTCCTCTCAGACGAGCGGTATCCACCAACAAAATGGCCGCATGCTCGTGTGATCCAATTGCATCATAGTGCCGATGGTCTCACCAGAGTTGTCACTCTCAAGACAGTCTCATCTGTTCTCAAGCGCCCGATCAGCAAACTCGTGCTGCTACCAATTTCATCAGCTGCGGAAGATTCTCATGGATCATCTAACTTCTCCAACCAGTAGGAGAAGGCAGGGAGAATGTTCAAATCTCCCGCGCTCTCATCATTATTCTCACGGCGGATAAGTGATCGATGCTATAGTCTATACTACAGTCGATCACCTATCAATCATAGGCGGCTCCGCTAGTCGCATTCTCACCGCATAGTGGGGATGAAGAAGACGGAAGTTCGCGCTCTCTCGCACAATCAACGCTCTCACTTACTATCATATTGCAAAGTATTCTCATAGCGGAGGCCTCGTGCTTTTCATCATCTCAGTGTTCTTAATAAATCATTTGCGTTCTCATTAAAGAATTTAGTGCATTTTTCCCATAATAATATTCAGTAATTATTCATTATATTATTCTTGATCTCATTATTAATCTCAGTGCTTTTTTAAATCAAATTAGTCTCACCTCGTGTGTCGGAATTGTGACCGCCAAATAGCCATCTTGGACACGTGTTGCATTTTCATAAAATTGCATTATATAAATTAAATAAACTGTTTTTTGGCATAAATCTCATATAAATGAATTCTCATCCAGTGTATATATTGTAAATAAATTACTATATTTATTTTTCATAAAATTCTCAAGTGTTAAATAAAATTACTCACACATAGCCAATTCACACATACCAGATCCTCTTATCCTTTTATAATTATTATTAATTATTTAAACATATTATGGAAACTCCGTAGAAGTGCCTAGGTGCACTTTCCAAGCTTCCCTTAATGAGATGTCCAGCTTCTGGACGATGAGATGTACTAGAATCTGATCCCAATGCTCGGTTGGTGATCCTAGTGCCTTGAGAGCCTGAACTGCCTCGTCGGCAGTGTTGATAATGGCCTTGAGATCCTTGGCAGAATTGCTGTCAGCTGGTCTAATGCTGAACAGCTTTTCTAGTTGTGCCGAGATGAGGAGACGCTTGTTGTCGTATTGTTGGACAACAGCGTCCCAAGCAGATGCAAACGAGTCTCCAGTGACTCTGATGTTTGCGATGAGACTTGCGGCATCTCCCTCCAATGAGATTTAAGATGATACATCTTCTCGACTGAAGTGAGAGATGTATTTTTCCCGATGAGAGAAACAAACATGTCGTGGAAGTGTTTCCACTTCTGATATTTGCCTGAGAATTTAGGCGCAGGGATAGTAGGGACATTAAGTCTACTTCCGACTGGCACGATGAGACTAGAGTTGGCGAGAGCACTACCTTGCGATGGTAATGCCGACTCCAACTCATGAATGCGATGTAAAAGTGCGTCTTGCGCTCTTTGAAACAATTTCAGGGCGTTTTCGAACGATCCGTCAGTGAAATATTCGTGTTCTGCTGTAACGTCGGTTTTTGATGATAGCAGTTTTTCGTGATCTTCGACGAATCTTGCCCAGTGCTGAGAAATGAGATCCAATTTAGCGTTAGCTGCACGCAATGAGAGAGTGTCGATGACACCAGCGTCCGCGGATGCTGAGACAGACGCAAAAACTGCAATACGTCCTTGCTGAAGTGTGATTTTATTAGCGACGGCAGCCATGTCTGTAAACAATGCAAGTGAGACAAAAAAAGAAAAAATGCTCAGATGATAATATTAATGAGACAAGGAACAAACTGACAATAGTTGACGCTAGCTGATGAGACGCTGAGAACTGATACTCTTGATGAGACGCTGCAGATGCGATAAATGATAATGCGCTAATTGATGAGAGTAAACTAGTACACGTATCACTCTACAATAATTAATTTGCACAGTGGTGTCCCTTAATTATTTTCCACAAGTGCAGTACCACGTCCAGGGTACTCAGCAATGCACCTGTGTTGAAGTGAAAAATATGCACTACTAAATTCACTCTTTTTTTACTGAGAAAGTTTTTTAAATAAAATTATTCAACCAATTTACACGATCCGGCTCGAAGGACCATAAAATGTTTAAATAATTAATAATAATTATAAAGAGATGAGAGGATCTGGTATGTGTGAATTGGCGGTCAGTAAATAATTTTATTTAACACTTGAGAATTTTATGAAAAATAAATATAGTAATTTATTGACAATATATACACTGGATGAGAATTTATGTATAATGAGATTTATGACAAAAAACAGTTTATGTAATTTATTTAATGCAATTTTGTGCAAATGCAACACGTGGCCGAGATGGCTACTTGGCGGTACCAATTTAGACACACGCGGTGAGACTGATTTAATTGAATAAAACACTGAGATTAATAATGAGAGCAAAAATAATTTAATGAATAATTACTGAATATTATTATGAGATAAATGCATTAAATTCTTAAATGAGAACGCAAATGATTTATCGAGAACACTGAGATGATGAAAAGCACGAGGCGTCCGCCATGAGAATACTTTGCAATATGATCGTAATTGAGAGCGTTGATTGTGCGAGAGAGCGCGAACTTCTGTCTTCTTCATTCCCACTATGCGTTGAGAATGTGACTAGCGGAGCCGCCTATGATTGATAGGTGATCGACTGTAGTATAGACTATAGCATCAATTACTTATCCGCCGTGAGAATAATGATGAGAGCGCGGGAGATTTGAACAGGGCTTGACTTACGAAAATCTTTGATTCGACCTTCCCTGTAGAGCGTTTAATTTCCTGAAAGAATATGTTATCATCAATCTTATACAGTGTTTCGTTGTAAAGTTACAACGTTCCAAAGTTGAAAACAATTTGTTCCTATGTTATTCAAATGAGAAATAGAAAATCGTGAAATCTCACCTTTGAATATTAATATGAAGGGCTCATATTTAAATAGGGTCTTGGCCTAGTTATACTTTGTCAAATTTTCAATGTTCTTCAAGAAAAAAAAAGTCGATTTTTTTTAGACACTCTACTGTGGGTACCTGGATTCCAATTCAGGCATGGTGCTGATTCCCATCGGAAATCGAGATAAAATCCACATAAGATTCCATACGATTCCCCTATGGATTTTGCATGGGGTGGATTCCCATAGGAACCCATGTGAGAGTCTATATTGGGATCTACGCTTGAATACTATATAGAAAACCATATGGGAATATGTCCGAAAACGCCATGTGGCAACTAACATACATATCTAGGCTGGATTCCCATATGGATTTTTTCAATAGGCCCGGGAAAAAATCAGAATGGATGATCAAGCATTGTTTAGACGAAACCGAGCGTGGTCAATCATGGATCATTCACAAGTCATGCACGATCAAATATTTAAAATATTTTCAATAATTAGTTAATATCCATGACTAAAAACTCCGATTGATCCGATTGAATACGACTAAAATCCGATTGAGCTTCAATCGGATTCAATTCAAGTTTTTAACTAGGGTTAACGATACATTTTTTATTGAAAAAAACTGAAATAACTAAACATTTATTTTCATCTCGACGATAGTGGTTAAAATTATTAATTTTTTTATCGAAGATTAAAATATATTTAATTTCAAATTTTTGGTTCAATTAATAATTAAAATTAATCTTTTTTTCCAAAAAATAATTTAAATAAATTTAATTAAATTTTTTTTTCTAAATTAATTGAAAAATTGGATTAATAAATTCTTGCCAAATTTATAATGATAATTAATATAATGGCTTTTCTTTCAATTAATAATTAAGATTTATGCAATTGTTAAATTCGCTTATAATTTATGGATAAAATTATTTTTATTCATTATTTAAAGAAAATTTCTTAACCAGATCAAGATCAAATTCAAATAATATTTCATTTCTGACAAACCTATATTTTCAAAAGATGTTACGAATCGTCGTAAAATTAATGAGATAGGTCAGCCTAGTGAACAGTGGACGTGATTCATCACATGACGTTCGTGGGTTTGAGACCCGTCACGGGTAAAATTTCAGAAGTACTTTTCAGTCAGTAAACATTAACTATACAATAATACTAACAAAATAAGTTAATTTATAATTCAATTGTCGTTAATTTTAGTTTTTCCAATAATTTCAGGGATTATGCTTGCTAAGGCCTGATCATGCATGATCAAGTCTGATGATTTTTTCCCGGGTCGATTCTGAGATGCTATTGTTTCGAGTATAGAAATTTTATCAGACATAATTTGAATTTTCAGAGTAATCTCAATCTGAAGCGTTTCCAATTTTTAGTTCAATTCAAAAAATTTCTCAGAAATGCCAGCTACAATTTTATTTAACTCATTCAAATTTTTTTTGGTTGCCATTGATTTATTTCACAATTTATTCAAACGCTTCTCAAGTTCATATAATTTCAATTAAATTAATTGGCATCCATTTGTAATGTTTGGAATTTTAGTGATCGCCTTCGATTGAGTTAGAAGAGATTCAATTAATAGTTTAAGTTTGCCATCAGTTGTCATCGATGACCAACCTTTAGGCTGGAAATTAGACATAATTATGCTAGAAGTTAATGGTGAGAAAACTGAATATCTGATAGGAGATAACGAAAATACTGATGTAACTGGTAACGTGATACTTGACTCTGACCTCAACCTAGAAGGTTGATGCGGTGTATCTGGCGAAGATTTCGCTGATTTGAAACTAAAAGTCGAAGAATTCTTTGAATTTATTGACTCAAGAGATGCAAGTCGATTTCTCGTAGCCTTAACTTTTGCTTCTTTTACTTCTAGTGCTTGCAATAATTATCTGAATTAAGACCTGCAGCAATCTGACACAGATCTGGTTTTTATAAAATCACGTACACAGCTCTAATGAAAAGATTTATTGCATCTATCATAGGTGAATGCAGTTCTTAGGGGATTCTTACATCGGCAGCAGATTTCAACCAATTTTGACATAACAACTTACAGTTGTAGTGAAAGATTTCATGAGTACAAGTCAATAAAATCAATTTAGCACAAGTGGTAAAACAGACTTACACCAGCTACATTTCCAGTGACAATTAACTTAGATTAATAATAAGTTTAGACTCCAAAGTACAGCTCCCACACAGGCAAATTCACAAGTGTCTGTCTATGACTGACTCTGTCAGCTGTCACTCAAGTTTCAGCACCCTAATACAATCACGCACTATTCACATTATGAAATCTAGACAATATATACAACATAATGATATCCTTGTATCAAGCAACTGAAGTATAAACGACAAAGAAATCAGTTATTCCAAACCCCTAAAAGATTACTTGAACAAAGTCAGGAAAACTCTCTTCAATTAAATTCATTTCAGGAGATTCCTTGAAAGTCCTTATAATAATATTTACTTAGATAAGATCGAATTAAACTTGGTTCTTGAGAACGTTCACTTTATTTAAAATCATGATCATAAAGTAAATATTTTTACTTGAATTTGGTCATTATGTTTGTATGATACCTTGCAAACTAAATACTATAATTTCTTACATCTTTATGAACTAAAACATAAGAACTTTAACTTATTTATAGGAAAATTACAAAGGTAAAAGTAATTGTACTTTTTCAATAAGTGATGCTGATGGTTGGATTGATGGAGTGGTTACAACTTTAACGTCGTCTGTTAGTATTTTAATTTCTACTCAAAATATTTCTTCCAATTTGACAAAACTTTATCTCAATGTACATGAATAAAATTGTAAACTATTGTCATTTTAAAGCCAAATGAGGGTACCGAGAGCTTTTCTTTCGATAGTGAAGCAATTAGTGGATACGAAATGAAATTGACTGTTGTTATAAAGACACTATTGGATTTTGAAAGAATATCAATGTATATGTTATTAATCAAAGCAACAGTAATTAAATTTTTTTATAGTTATATTTGTCAATCTTTGTATTGAAATATGAAACAGTCTTACAAATACATTTTTTTCCAATATAGGATCAAAGCCATAATGAAGGCACTTTATCATCAATTTTCGGAGTTATTGATATGCCAGATGAACAGCCAAAGTGGAGTCGTCTAACAGCTTCAGAGACAGTTGAAGAAAAATCGATACACGTACGATGCAAAAGTTATTCCATTTATATTTTCATTATGATTCTAACTTATATTTTAAATTTTCCTAATTATCAAATATAATTGAAAATAATTCGAACAAATCAAGCGGCAGAGGCACCGTTCGGTTTGCGTGTGGCGCGGACAATCACCAAGTTAAGTAGCATCGAGCATGGTTGCGATTTTCGCAACGTAGATAATAAATATTTTGAGTTTTAAGCTTTTTTGCCTTCAAGATCCAATGCGTGAAAATTTTTATTTTTTATGCCCCCGTAAACTTCTATGAAAGTCAAAATTCTGAAAAAAATGCGATATTTCTTTTCTATTATTGAAGGAAATATTTGTTATAAATTTCAAGTCTATAGGTCTCTTGGTTTAGAAACAGAGGGATTTCAATTCTAAACGCCTTCGCAAACTTTCCTACGAGCAAATTTTCAATATTGATATTCTTGTATCGTAGTTAATATTTGTTTTAAATTTCAATATTTTTGTTTTTTTAGCCGTAAGGTAAGTGACCCCTCTATCTGCCAGTTAAGCGTATTTTTTTTTTTTTGAATTGATAATTAAAATATAAAAAACCAATTCATGTATAAAACAATGATAGAACTTTAAAGCTTATAGATAAAATTTTAACTGATCGGATGTATGTAATTTATTTACATCCATTTTGAATATTTATATTTATTTCGAAATGTAACTCAATCAATTTGTTTATTGATTTTGACACTAACAAATAAAAATTGACTATTTTGCATATAATTGCTGATAACCTCAAAAAAAATAAAACTAAGGTGGCCGATAATGCTTACAAAGATAATTTTCTTGTATCTATATTTGGCCACCTTATTTTTAATATAAATTAGGCAAAAATCATCAAATTTTTAACTCCTAAAATTATTATGAAAGAACGTACTAACATGACTATGCTGTCATCTATAAGATTACAAAAAAAAAAACGAGTGAGCCTTACAGACATAAGGGTCACAACAAAAGTGAAACTTTTTTAATAATTATGTCGGTCTAAATAAATAAATAAATTAATATAAATATAAATATATATATAATATTGGACATTAGATCTTGTCGGATAGTATAGCTTTGGGAAAAAAAAAATCTCTGAAAATAAAACTGTATAACTAGTTTTCTACTCAATGTGAAAATTTAAAAAACAATAAATTGTAAGAAGAAAATTCAATATTCCAAAATATATTTACGTTAATTAAATGTAAAATTATAAATACGAATTGTAAAATGACGGAATAAAAAAAAGCCCCAATAAAAAAAACCTCTAGATTTGTAAACTACTAAAAAAAAACATGGTCACTATCTAAAAAAATTTGTAAATAATTTTTGTGTATCTTTGAAAATATTTATAATTAAAAAGAACTAAATTAAAAAGTTGATAAAAAGTAATTACTATAAATAAACATATACCTCCATAAAAATTACTATATAAAATTTAATTTCAATGAATAAAAACATAAATAATTTTGAAAAACTGTAATTGTAAAAGTATAAAATCATTTAAATATATTTAAAAAATTTCCTTTAATTGAATAAATAAAAGTATGTAATTTTAAAGAGAACAAAAAAAAAATTACTATGAAAAAAAAAATTCTAAAAACAAAAATTTACATAACTAAACATGGATATAAAAAAATTATGTAAAATGAACATCTCTATAAAATATGATGTCTATAATCAAATTTAATGTGATATTATATTTTATAGAGACGTTAGAAAATAATTAATTTTTTATAGATATTTTATTTATCGACATGTTCATTTTTACTTAATTTTCTTATATACATGTTTAGTTATGCGAATTTTTGTTTTTAGAATTTGTTTTTAGGTAGATTTTTTTAAAAATCTAACTATTGTATTTGTCCTCATGGTCGATTTTACAAGGGATTTCGTCATAAACTATCATAATTAGTTGAGTAGAGTTCAAAAATACCACTCGTTGAAAAATTTATATATGTATGTATATATATATATATATGTATGTATATATATATATATACATATATATATATATATATATATATATATATATATATATGTATGTATGTATCAACGTGGTGGCGTGAGTCAACTGTGTCTCTATCCAACTGTTATATGTCTCTTTAACCTCTCTCGTATTTAAACTTATTAATAATAGATGAATATAAATTCTAACTGTTGTTTATTTACCTATTGGTCTATTAATTTATCAATATTATCTACCAATCCCATAAAAAATCTTTGAGCTTAATCTTTAATTTTTCATTAATTTTTTAAATATTTAATTATTTACTCTTGTGTACTCTTGCTGTTTTTGATAATTTTAATGAATTTACAAATCTCGAATATTTGGTAAACTGTATAATTTTTCATGAATACATTTTTTGCTACGTATGTATATTTTCGTTCTTAATACTGTTTACTCAAAGCTATTTTGTCAATCCGAGGTTTTTGTAATACGCGATTAAATTAGTATTGCTCGTAGATTTATGATGAAAATATAACCATGTTCTGATATTGCACTGCGAACACTGTTCAGTGCTCTTAATGCATGTCGGAGGTCACACCTTACAGTGGTCACAGTGTATATCGGAACATACCCTATATAAGTGTGCTAACAATATTTAAATCGCAGATAAATCTAGAAGTGGAAAACTAACCTTCAAAAATTGACTTTCACTTTATTGAAAATGAGCAAGGACCGCCTTCGTTTCAAACTAACTGCGAGCTATGGAAAAGTTAGGGAATAATTTTCAGCACTTCGGAGGAACCTAGTCTTGGCTTAAGCTCGCATAATCATTGAGTAGGCCGAGGCTAGGTTCCTCAGTGCTGAGCCAAAGAGAGCCCCTTCGTTCAACTCTGGCAGCTTTTGAGTGGGATTATATTGGTTGTTCTGAAAACAGCGGGAAGTTTTGGGGCTGGTCCGCAGGGTTAACCGATATACAGATTTTTTTTTCTATACAATATTGTTAACTACATTAAATCTTAATAGTTGAATTTTTTTGTAGTTATGTGTAAGAAAAATCGAATGATTAAAAAATAAATTACAGAGTATAAAATTCAAAAATAATTTTTTAGTTGTTTCTGTTGTTAAAAATATATACATTTATTGAAACTGTAATAACAAAAACAATAATAACAATAATAATAATAATAATAATAATAATAATAATAATAATAATAATAATAATAATAATAATAATAATAATAATAATAATAATAATAATAATAATAATAATAATAATAATAATAATAATAATAATAATAATAATAATAATAATAATAATAATAATAATAATAATAATAATAATAATAATAATAATATTGTGTCATTCAAGATGCGATCTACTATCAGCGCAACCTGTCAATGGCCTGGATTGACTACCGCAAGGCATTTGACTCAACATCTCATGAGCTTATTCTCTTTTTGCTCAAATGCCTTGGGGTCGATCGTGATACAGTGGGATGCATCCAGCGTACGATGCAACTTTGGCGAACGCGGTTCCACATTTCATGTGGCAACGACAAACGTGTAACCGAAGTTGTACAGTACAAAAGAGGAGTGTTTCAGGGAGATTCTCTGAGCCCTCTGCTGTTTTGCATCTCACTGCTGCCAATATCTGTTGCGCTACGCCGTACTCGTGGATACTCAGTGGGCCCACCAACTGATCGGAGTTATTCGATCACCCACTTACTCTACATGGATGATCTGAAGGTATATGCACCTGATGAGGAACACCTTCAGACAGCCTTGAACATCGTAGGGGAGTATACACGAGATGTCGGCATGGCATTTGGGTTGGACAAGTGCGCGGTCGTTAATCTGGTGAAGGGTAAGTGCTCTGATGTGCGTGAAGATATCGAGTTGGTAGATGGGAGCGTCATTGACCATCTTGACGCCGGAGAGTCGTACAAATATCTAGGTATTGAGGGAAGTCCTATGCAGGACCTTCCTAAAATCAAAACGACTCTCTGCAGCGAGTATGTGCGGAGACTCCGGAAAATCTGGTCATCAGAACTTTCCGGAAAGAACAAAGTCTCCGCAACAAACATGCTGGCTGTCCCGGTACTTCTTTACTCTTTTGGTGTCCTTAAATGGGCCCGAAAAGAGCTTAAAGACCTCGATATCAAGACACGCAAAGTCATGAATATAAATCGGAGCATGCACCCTAAGTCTTCAGTCGCCAGATTATACCTTTCCCGGCACATCGGAGGGAGAGGTCTTCAGAGCTTGGAGTGTCTACACGATCGTTTGGTTTTGGGTTTAACATATGAAGTTGTCAATTTCACAGCAGATGAAGACGACTTCCTTATGCAAATTGTTCATCAGCATGAGAATGCGCATAAGGGAGCGTTTTTATATAAGGCAGCAAAGTACGCGGCAAAATCCCTTGGTCTCGGAAGAGTAAATTCTCTTATTGAACTCCCTAAGGAGGAATTCAAGAGGGTCATCAGCAACGCTGAGCAGCAAAAACTGCTCAGTACACACATGGGCAAGTCAATGCACAGCGTGTTCTTTAAACACGTGCGTGAACATGGCTTGTCCGAGCAGCTGACGTTTTCCTTCCTTAAGTCAGCTGGCCTGATGTCCGAGACTGAAGGGTATATTTTTGCCTGCCAAGATGGTGTAATTAACACTCTCGAATACCGTGCAAAAGTGCTCCAGATGCAGCTACCCGACACATTGTGTAGGGTGTGTAAACAACATCCTGAGACGCTTATGCATCTCTTGTCAGCATGTCCTGTGCTGGCAAGAAGTGCATACGTCCAGCGTCACAATGCTGCTCTGCGAGTACTTTATTACCACCTTAGACATACGCACGGTATCGATAAAACACCAGTGCTGCCTTATTTGCCAGGAGATATTCCGCAAGTTGTTGAGAATGACCGTTGCCGTATTTATTGGAACGTGCCATTCGCTACAACGCGGAAAATAGATCATAATAAACCTGATATTGTGCTCTTCGATAAAACCGCTCGTAACATTTATGTTATTGAGTTTTCAGCTCCAGCTGAATATAACATCACGGTTAAAGAAGAGCACAAACACGAGATATATCAGGATCTCCTGTTTGAAATTGGCAAACTTTACCCAGGCTACCGTGTCAAGCTTGTCGTACTCATTGTTGGCGTCCTAGGAGGGATGAAACAGAATTTTGTATCTGCATTGGCTAAAATCCCAACTTGCTCATCGCAAGTTGAGTTTTTGGCATCGAGGATGCAAAAGGCTGTAATTCTCGGATCCCTCCGTCTCCTAAGGCAACGAAACTTGGCCTGCTGCGCATGCTGATCATCTTGTTGATGAAGCATCGCAGCAGTAACGATTTGGCGCTCAGGTGAGGCCCTCGGTAGAGTCGGACTACCGGGGATAACCCCCTGAGCATTTAACTTGAAAAGAAAAAATAATAATAATAATAATAATAATAATAATAATAATAATAATAATAATAATAATAATAATAATAATAATAATAATAATAATTTTTTTAAATAAGTAAAATAAGATTTTTACTAAAATTTTAAATAATCGCATTCTAGAAGTGATGATCCTGTATGGCAGCAGATATACGAACAACGTGGCAGTAAAAGAGGCCTGTCAGGTTGCAAAGAGAATCTGTTAGTAGATCGTTGTGTCATTCAAGACGCGATCTACTATCAGCGCAACCTGTTAATGGCCTGGATTGACTACCGCAAGGCATTTGACTCAACATCTCATGAGCTTATTCTCTTTTTGCTCAAATGCCTTGGGGTCAATCGCGATACAGTGGGATGCATTCAGCGTACGATGCAACTTTGGCGAACACGGTTCCACATTTCATGTGGCAACGACAAACGTGTAACCGAAGTTGTACAGTACAAAAGAGGAGTGTTTCAGGGAGATTCTCTGAGCCCTCTGCTGTTTTGCATCTCACTGCTGCCAATATCTGTTGCGCTACGCCGTACTCGTGGATACTCAGTGGGCCCACTAACTGATCGGAGTTGGTGGGCCCACCCACTTACTCTACATGGATGATCTGAAGGTATATGCACCTGATGAGGAACACCTTCAGACAGCCTTGAACATCGTAGGGGAGTATACACGGGATGTCAGCATGGCATTTGGGTTGGACAAGTGCGCGGTCGTTAATCTGGTGAAGGGTAAGTGCTCTGATGTGCGTGAAGATATCGAGTTAGTAGATGGGAGCGTCATTGACCATCTTGACGCCGGAGAGTCGTACAAATATCTAGGTATTGAGGGAAGTCCTATGCAGGACCTTCCTAAAATCAAAACAACTCTCTGCAGCGAGTATGTGCGGTGACTCTGGAAAATCTGGTCATCAGAACTTTCCGGAAAGAACAAAGTCTCCGCAACAAACATGCTTGCTGTCCCAGTACTTCTTTACTCTTTCGGTGTCCTTAAATGGGCCAGGAAAGAGCTTAAAGACCTCGATATCAAGACTCGCAAAGTCATGAATATGAATCGGAGCATGCACCCTAAGTCTTCAGTCACCAGATTATACCTTTCCCGGCACTTCGGAGGGAGAGGTCTACAGAGCTTGGAGTGTCTACACGATCGTTTGGTTTTGGGTTTAACATATGAAGTTGTCAATTTCACAGCAGATGAAGACGACTTCCTATGCAAATTGTTCATCAGCATGAGAATGCGCATAAGGGAGCGTTCTTATATAACGCAGCAACATGCGCAGCAAAATCCCTTGATCTCGGAAGAGTAAACCCCCTTATTGACCTTCCTAAGGAGGAATTCAAGAGGGTCATCAGCAACGCTGAGCAGCAAAAACTGCTCAGTACACACATGGGCAAGTCAATGCACAGCGTGTTCTTTAAACACGTGCGTGAACATGGCTTGTCCGAGCAGCTGACGTTTTCCTTCCTTAAGTCAGCTGGCCTGATGTCCGAGACTGAAGGGTATATTTTTGCCTGCCAAGATGGTGTAATTAACACTCTCGAATACCGTGCAAAAGTGCTAATATTGTAATGTTTTATTTAATTTAAATTAAATTCTCATTTTAATATTTTATTATTTTTAATTAGTGTTACTATTTTATTCTAAATTTTTAATATTTTATTTCATTACATTCAACTTCTAATATTTTGATTGTTTATTTAAAGTCTAGTATTTTAAATGTTAGTTTCTTATTCAAAAATTTGTAGTAAAGAACTATTTGTTTCTTTTTCTTTTTGTTTTCAGGTATAAAGTTTTTATTCTATTGTATCTTCGCTTTAGTATTTTACTCTTAACAATATTCAAAACTGTTAAATTTTATTATCTAACTAAAACCTTTCAATTTTTATTTATTTATTCAAACATTCATTTGTCCAGACACCATAATTTACTTTTAAGTATTTTTCAATTTAGAAAACATATCAAAAATGCATTACAATGGTACTATTTTCTTTAAGTCTTATTTTAGAGTGCAGTTGCGATAAGAAAGTGCGTCAACTGCCACTCGGACCATGGTGAGGATTAAAATTCTTTTTCAACTTAATATAATATTCGAATATGAATTATGTGTTGAGATAAATTTCAAAAACTGCAATAAAAGTAAAATAAAATGATAATAATTTTAAAACAAAAAAATTTACCCGGACGTAACACTGCTAAGGAAATTAAAAATTTTTAGAAATTCGGGAAGTTATTGGTTTCGGTCTGATTTTCGAAAATCGAATTTCTATTAGATTTTGACGTTTTAGGGGTTATAGGAAGCTATTATGACTAATTTCAAGATGATGTCCAAGTGTATGTATATATGTATGTATGGACGTACGTATGTAAATATCTATAACTTTTGAACGGATGAACCGATTTTGATCGTTAATGTCTCATTCGAAGCGGCTTGTCAATATCTAAAATCTGAGAAAAAATTGAGCTTGATCGGTAGGGCTCGTTCAGAGATATTCCAAATTAAACTTTTTTAAAAAAAGTTTTTTTTGAATAACTTGTAATGTGCTTGATGAATTAATTCCAAAATCAACTGAGCTCTGAAACTTTATAAGCCGCGTCGAATGCCACCTCAACCATCAAAATCGGTTTATTCATTCAAGAGAAACCGTTGTCAAAAGGATTAAAAAAAATTTTTTTTTTAGTTTTTTTTCAATATTTTAAAAACGACTAAATAAATCAATTCCAAAATCTGATCAGCTTTAGAACTCAATGGAACACGTCGATTGCCACCTTAAACGTCTCAATTGGTCAATTCGTTCGAGAGATATCGTTTGAGAAAAAATGGTAAAAAACGTTTTTTTTTTTGAAAACAAAGACATACAAAAATATATCCTCAACAATTTTCCGAGCTCAAGGAGCTCGAAAACGGCGGGAAGTTTTGGGGCTGGCCCGCAGGGTCAACTGACAGACCGATTTTTTTTTAGCG
>OZ024706.1:23979892-24005877 GCA_964016945.1 Microplitis deprimator | reverse complement strand
TGCCTCGTCGGCAGTGTTGATGATGGCCTTGAGATCCTTGGCAGAATTGCTGTCAGCTGGTCTAATGCTGAACATTAACATTAATTATTGTGGAGTGATACGTGTACTAGTTTACTCTCATCAATTAGCGCATTATCATTTATCTCATCTGCGGCGTCTCATCAAGAGTATCAGTTCTCAGCGTCTCATCAGCTAGCGTCAACTATTGTCAGTTTGTTCCTTGTCTCATTAATATTCTCATCTGAGCATTTTTTCTTTTTTTGTCTCAGTTGCATTTTTTACAGACATTGCTGCCGTCGCTAATAAAATCACACTTCAGCAAGGACGTATTGCAGTTTTTGCGTCTGTCTCAGCATCCGCAGACGCTGGTGTCATCGACACTCTCTCATTGCGTGCAGCTAACACTAAATTGGATCTCATTTCTCAGCACTGGGCAAGATTCATCGAAGATCACGAAAAACTGCTATCATCAAAAACCGACGTTACAGCAGAACACAAATATTTCACTGACGGATCTTTCGAAAACGCCCTGAAATTGTTTCAAGGAGCGCAAGACGCGCTTTTACATCGCATTCATAAGTTGGAGTCGGCATTACCATCGCAAGGTAGTGCTCTCGCCAACTCTAGTCTCATCGTGCCAGTCGGAAGTAGGCTTAATGTCCCTACTATCCCTGTGCCTAAATTCTCAGGCAAATATCAGGAGTGGAAACACTTCCACGACATGTTTGTTTCTCTCATCGGGAAAAATACATCTCTCACTTCAGTCGAGAAGATGTATCATCTCAAATCTGCATTGGAGGGAGATGCCGTAAGTCTCATCGCAAACATCAGAGTCACTGGAGACTCGTTTGCATCTGCTTGGGACGCTGTTGTCCAACAATACGACAACAAGCGTCTCCTCATCTCGGCACAACTAGAAAAGCTGTTCAGCATTAGACCAGCTGACAGCAATTCTGCCAAGGATCTCAAGGCCATCATCAACACTGCCGACGAGGCAGTTCAGGCTCCCAAGGCACTAGGATCACCAACCGAGCATTGGGATCAGATTCTAGTACATCTCCTCGTCTAGAAGCTGGACATCTCATTAAGGGAAGCTTGGGAAGTGCACCTAGGCACTTCTACGGAGTTTCCAAGCTACGAAGATCTTCGTACCTTTCTCACCGGCCGTGCTAGAGCTCGTGAAGCCATAGAGTGTGGCGTTTCACCACGCAAGCCGCAGCACGATTCACGTGGCAATCAGGGAACCAAGCCACGCATCTCATCAGCTCAGGTTCATGTAGCTACGCATGGACAGTCTCATTAACCTACATCTCAGCAGTCTCAGGTGCAGTCTCATCAACCGCTACGCACCCAGCATTCTCAGCCTACAAAGTCTCAGCCACCAGCAATAAAACATACACTCTCATTCAAATCGGACTACTGCTCCTCCTGTGAAGGGAATCACTTCATTGTAGGATGTCCAAAATTCCGGGCAATGACGCCTGATGAACGATTCTAATTAGCAGTTCATTATCATCTGTGTCGCAATTGCCTTGGCAATCACAGCTTTGAGAACTGTAAAACCAAGGATCGTCGTTGGTGCAAAGAGTGTGATGAACAACATCACTCTATGCTGTACTATTCACGTCTCATGAGGTTGACGAAGAAACCACCTGCAGTTGTAGCTGCAGCACTTTCACCACCACCTCCATCGGCATCTCAACCAGAATCTCAGCCACAACCATCTCAGCAATAACAATTTTGCCATCTTCAAGCAGCAGCTTTCGTCTCATCTGCCATCAGTCGTGCTCCAGATGACAAACCAGTGACATCTCGACCGACAGTGCTGTTGGCAACCGCATATGCTCTCATCTCTCAAACTTCAGGCTCGTCTCATCGTCTCAGAGTTCTCATTGATCCTGGATCAGAGCTAACTCTGATTTCTCAGGCTGCTGTTCGCACTTGCAGTCTCATCTCTCAGCCTTGCAACATACCATTACAAGAAGTTGGCAACATCTCATCAGGAAAAACCTCAGGCATGGTCTCATTTACAGTGCATTCTACCATCTCATCTGAACAAGCATCTCTCAACGCACATATTCTCAAGTACATCACAACGCAGATTCCATCAGTTTAAATCTCACCAATGCTTTGGTCTCATATTCAAGATCTAGAACTCGCCGATCCAGACTTCTTCAAATCAGGGAAAATTAACCTTCTCATCGGCGCAGATTTCTACGGTCATATCATACGACCAGGTCTCAGATCAGGAAGTTCATCAGAACCGATTGCGATGAAAACCATACTCGGTTGGACTATCCTGGGTCCTGTTCATCAACAATCTCATCATTTACCTAGCTTGTCTCATCATCTCATCTCAAATTCTCAACTGCACGACTCTCTCACAAATTTCTGGGAACTCGGAGAAGTTCCAGAGTCCTGCAATGAAACTCTCACCGTCGAGGAAGCTGAATGTGAAGCTCACTTCCTAGCAACGCATTCTCGGGACGCATCAGGACGATATATGGTCCGTTTACCATTCAAATCGTCATCTCATAAGCTAGGTGAATCTCGTCATATTGCGCAACGCTGACTCAATCATCTCATCAAGCGACTTTCTCAGGACTCTGAACTGCAGAGTCAATACAACGCATTTCTCACCGAGTATGAAGCACTCGGACACATGCAGCGAGTCTCATCTTCATCGCCTGAACAATCTCATGTATATTATTTACCTCATCATGGCGTCGTTCGTGAAGACAGCGAAACGACCAAGTTGAGAGTCGTATTCAACGGTTCAAGCAAAACATCATCATCCATCTCTCTCAATGATCATCTGCATATCGGCCCAAGTTTGCAATCAAAGATCTGTGATGTACTTTTATATCTCAGAAGTCACAGATACATCTTTTTGACGGACATCGTGAAGATGTTTCGTCAAATTCTCATTCATCCTGATGACAGGGATTATCAACGCATTCTCTGGACTGAGAATGGTCTCACCGTGGCTTATCAACTCAACACTGTCACGTATGGCACTCGACCAGCACCATATCTCGCTGGCCGAGCTCTCAAACAACTTCTCATCGATGAAGGGTCTCAATATCCGCTAGCAGTGGAACCTTTCCAGAAAGGTAGCTACGTCGACGACATCGGCGGTGGTGTCGACAATCTCAGCGATCTTAACGACATTGCAAATCATGTCGAAGCACTCTGCAACTTAGGTTGTTTTCCATTAGCTAAATGGAAAAGCAATCATCCTGGGTTTAGCAAAATCTCATTATCACTTAGTCCAGAAGATTCTCATTCATTATCAGATACTCTCTCAAAAATCTTGGGCCTTTCATGGAACTGTCAAGAAGATGTTCTCACTTTTACTGGCAAAACTTCTCAGACTCTCAGCATAACCAAGCGCACCATCACCTCAGAGGCTGCTCAATTATTTGACCCTCTAGGTTTAATCTCACCAGTCATAGTCAAGGCAAAAATTCTCATCCAGGACCTTTGGCTACAAAAGGTCGACTGGGACGACGCACTCTCACCAGAAATAGTTCACCGATGGAAGACGTTCCGCGATGAACTACCTCAACTTTCTCAGCTCAGAATTCCTCGATGGATCAATCTTATCCCAAAATCATCAAGCATCGAGATTGATGGGTTTTCTGACGCATCTCAGGCTGCAATGTCTGCAGTACTATATCTCAGAGTCTGTCAACCTGGCGAACAGACTCTTATTTCTCTCATCTGCTCAAAAACAAAGGTCATCACCAGATGAAACAGAGTAAGTAAGCTCAGAAATGCGACCTTGCAAGTCTCATGTCTCAACTAGTCCACCTCTCATCTCTCATTCACTCATGGACTTCTCTCACATCTCTGCTACGTCGCACAGCAACAGTATTTCGAGCAATCTCATGTTTCAAGAAAATACCTTGTTCAAAAATCAGCATCTCACCTCTCACGCCTGCTGAACTTCGAGCAGCTTTAATCCATTGGATTAAATCTACTCAGCAGGAATATTTCTCATCAGAAATCGCATCACTATCTCAAAGCATAGCTCTCAGAAAATCTCATTGCTTCACCAGACTAACTGCATTTATCGATCAAGTTGGCATCATCAGAGTCTGTGGACGGCTGCAGAATTCACCACTGGATTCTGACAGCAAGCATCCAGCGATCCTTCCAGAGGATTGTACTCTCTCACGTCTCATCATCGCAGATTCTCATATTCGCACAATGCATGGAGGTACCCAACTCACATTATCTCATGTTCGAAAGAAGTGTTGGATAATTGATGGACGAGCTCCAATTAAAAACTTCATTCATCGCTGTCTCACCTGCGTGCGCATGCGGGGAGTCAGATCTCAGCAACTCATGGGCCAACTTCCATCTCATCGGGTCTCACCTTCTTTCGTCTTCGAGAACACTAGAGTCAACTACGCAGGTCCAGTGTCACTGAAGTTCTTTCAAGGACGCGGTACCAGATGCTACAAAGGCTGGATCGCTGTCTTTGTCTGTCTCTCAACATCAGCCGTTTATCTGGAGGTTGTCACTGAATACTCCAGTGAAGGTTTTCTCAAGGCATTCCGCCGTTTCACTAGTCGACGGGGAATTTGCCGCACACTTCGAAGTTATTGTGGAACAAACTTCAAGGGTGCTGATCTCATCCTCAAACAACTTCTCACCGACGCTCTCAAGGAATCATCTCATCTACAGCAGCATCTCGCCAATGACGGAACCCAGTGGTCATTTAATCCACCTGGGGCTCCTCATATGGGCGGAAAATGGGAATCTGCCGTAAAATCAATCAAGTATCATCTTCAGAGAACAATGGCTGATACACTTCTCACCTATGAAGATTTCTCAACCTTTCTCATTCAAGTCGAAGCAATTCTCAATTCTCGTCCTCTCAGCGCACTCTCAGAGGATCCGGACGATCTCACTGCTCTCACACCCGGACATTTCATCCGTGGTGCCGCTATCAACACAATACCGGAACCTAATCTCACTTCAATCTCATCATCAAGGCTCTCTCATCTGCAGCACATTCAAGAACGCTTGCAGCATTTCTGGGATCGATGGTCAACAGAATGCTTGCAATCTCATCAATCTATCTCAAAATGGAATACATCTCATCACGACATACGAGTTAGATCACTTGTCTTCCTCTCAGACGAGCGGTATCCACCAACAAAATGGCCGCATGCTCGTGTGATCCAATTGCATCATAGTGCCGATGGTCTCACCAGAGTTGTCACTCTCAAGACAGTCTCATCTGTTCTCAAGCGCCCGATCAGCAAACTCGTGCTGCTACCAATTTCATCAGCTGCGGAAGATTCTCATGGATCATCTAACTTCTCCAACCAGTAGGAGAAGGCGGGGAGAATGTTCAAATCTCCCGCGCTTTCATCATTATTCTCACGGCGGATAAGTGATCGATGCTATAGTCTATACTACAGTCGATCACCTATCAATCATAGGCGGCTCCGCTAGTCGCATTCTCACCGCATAGTGGGGATGAAGAAGACGGAAGTTCGCTCTCTCTCGCACAATCAACGCTCTCACTTACTATCATATTGCAAAGTATTCTCATAGCGGAGGCCTCGTGCTTTTCATCATTTCAGTGTTCTTAATAAATCATTTGCGTTCTCATTAAAGAATTTAGTGCATTTTTCTCATAATAATATTTAGTAATTATTCATTATATTATTCTTGATCTCATTATCAATCTCAGTGCTTTATTCAATCAAATCAGTCTCACCGCGTGTGTCGAAATTGTTACCGCCAAGTAGCCATCTTGGCCACGTGTTGCATTTGCACAAAATTGCATTAAATAAATTACATAAACTGTTTTTTGGCATAAATCTCATCATAAATAAATTCTCATCCAGTGTATATATTGTAAATAAATTACTATATTTATTATTTACCAAATTCTCAAGTGTTAAATAAAATTATTCACTAACCGCCAATCCACACATACCAGATCCTTTTATCCCTTCATAGTTATTATTAATTATTTAAAGAAGCCCTTTAGATGTTTTAAAGTTGGACCTATTCAAAATGTTTGGATTATCCATCTTTAAGTGTTACAAAATTAATCTATCTATATAAGTACCCAATATTATCAACTTAACAATAAATATCTCCAAATGTTTAGTAAAATAGTGATCAGGAATTCATCATAAATTATGATTTATGATTCATAATTAATAATAAATGAACATTTCCATCGATTATCAGCAAAAGTTACTAGTATATCACAGATATATAGCAAAAAATCATTATAAATTCAAGTAGATCATTCATATATATAATATACAATTCATGATGATTTAGTTTCATTATAAAATGAGCGAATAAACTAATTGGATCTGGTTCAGGCGTGAGGAATTAAACAATTAAAAATTACTTAGTTTTTAACAATAAATAAATTAGATATTTATCTACACTTATTTACACTTAAAAATTGTAAGAAATCATACTTAATAGCGAATGCGACAAATATTACACGGAAGCGAATGCAACGTAAAACTCACGTATAAAAGTTAACACGTGGTAGAGAGCGGTTATATTCACGGAAATTAATTTATTATTAATCACACGCGAGTAACAATCAGATTTATTCCCAATAAATAGCGGCCTTATTTTACTGACTAAATATTGAGGATAATTTAGCGTAGCGGATCAAGAATTATATCACACAAGAAATAATTATAGCAAAGAGAAGCGATTTTAGCACGGGAGAAAACACGAGGTTGCAAGTAGCAAAGCACGTTGTAGAATGAGTAGATGAAAACGTCGTTGAGTCGTCGTCGGCACTTGGTGTTGACGTGGCAGCCTTGCTGCATAAGACGAATTTTCCCATTGGCTCAAAAGCGCGCCAACAGGAAGTAGTTGATAGCGGATTTTCTTATTGGCTGGCCAATATAAGACGAATTATCTGATTGGCCGGCTGGTAGCGGGTTCCCATAGCGTCTTGACACGGTCCTGAGGGAGTTTTTAGTATGTGTCGGGTCCAAATAGCGAGTGACCCGGCACTCTACGCCCTCTGTACAATCGCGAGTTCGGCAGCTTCCGGACTTAGTGGAAATGCACGAAGCTTATTTGAATTAATTAAGCTCGTGACTGAACAGTCATGTATCTGTGATATATTAGTAATTTTTAATAATAATCGATGAAAATGATCATTTATTGTTAAATATCATAAATAATTAGTTCTTTGAGAAAAAAAGTCGATTTTCTTCAAGCACTCTAACCTACAGTTTCTTATGTGGATTTCCCATATAAGAACCGAGATATCCACGGAATCCTCCATGAATTCTTGTATAAATACATATACTTTTATATTATTTTCTATGAATTCTTACATAATATCCATATTTTTCTATATCGATTCCTATGGGTCCTCTTACGTATTACACATTTTCATGCATGATCATATATGATTAAGTATGACTTTGATGAACCAAGCACGGTCATGCATACTTATGCAAAGTCATACTCAGTTATGCAACCCACTGAATGATTATTAATTTCCAGTTATACATAGTCATGCATGATTTTGCATGATTTAACATGACTCGTGTGTGATCAAGCACGACTTGGCATGCATCATGCATAATCATTTATGATTAAGCTTAGTCATTCATAAATATTGCATGACTATTCTTTTCTCGCCGTGCATGATTGAACATGACTTTGCATGATCATGCATGTCTGTGCATGAATCATGCAAAGTTATGCCTAGACATGACTTTGCATGATGACAAACATGATCGTACATGATGATTTTTTCTCGAAGAGGCTCATTTGAAACACCAATTGTAGCTCAAACAACTATTGAACTGATAATTCCTAAGCCAGTTATTATAAATTTGACGCCTATTTGAATTTTATCAAGTATGTTTCAAGCGTTGAAAGTGACTAAATAAAAATCTGATATTCTTAGTACTAAAAATGAACCAGCTTTGCACACCTTCATACTCAAGTTGAAATCATCATAAATCCACGACGACATTATTTAGGCTAAAAGAAAGTATAAAATTCTACCAGTAAAAAATACGTTTTCAGTCATTGTTGGCGATTCGTTTGAGGAAAATATTCATTTAAATGAAGTCCTGCATCCTGAGTTCCACAAATCACTACTTAGTCAAAGTCCAAAGCTAAAAACTCAAAGTTCAAGTATGTTGGGTCGCAAGACGGTTCTATTTTTGTAAAGAAAGATGATGATTCAACAAAGATTAAAACTTGCCCAGATTCAGATTTAATCAAATTAGATTAATATCAGACATATTTAAATGTAACCTCAAATCAAAAGTTAGATAAGTCTGAACTGGAAGTCAAACCCAGACCAGGCCCACACCCAGACTAGTAAAATATCAAATTAATAGTAAAAAAATCACATGATAGACTAAATTTATGTACGAATTATAGTAAATTTATAAAATAAGATAATTTTTACAAACAAAAAATGTTATGCTCTTTTGAAGAGACGTTGATTTTAATTGATTAATTTATTTTCTACTATTTGTTATTAAAATTTTTACTCTAATTCAAATCATAACAATGTTATTTTTTTTTCTAATTTCTATAATTCAAAAAATAATATAAATCTTAGAAAAATCGTAAGATGTAACTAAATTTATATACAATTCATAACAAATTTATAAAATTTAATCAATGTTATAAATCAAAAGTCTGCTTGTTGCAAGTTAAATAAATTAAGAATTTTTTTTTTACTAATGTAACTCATTTGTGTGTGTGTGTGTGTGTGTGTAATTATAAAAATTAATGAACATATAACTTTGCAATCATAATTTTACCTTTGTTCACACATCATGGGTGTTATTGAAGATAGATCAACACCACGCGTGGAATGGTACTGTCCCCTTTTTTCACGGATTTTGGGTGTGTATTAATATGAAAACAGGTAATCATATATGCTTGATATGGTACAGTACCGTTTTATTCAAAATGATTAATATATTTGTACATAAAATATACTCCTGTGAATAAAATTTAGGTGTGTGTTATTGAAGATCGATCAATACACACGCTTGGATTCGTACTGTGCCCTTTTTTCACAGATTTTGGGTGTATGTTTCTATAAGAACAGGCCAACACATATGCTTGGAATGGTACAGTCCCTGTTGATCAAAACTGAATTATATTTTTTCACGCGAAATATCTTTTTCTGAGTAAAATATGGGTATTTCGTTGTATTTATGTTATCGTTGGTAATTTTGTCAAAAGTTATTTCGTCGTGGATATTTTGTCATGTAACCACAACAAAACATTCCCAAAACTAAATTATCGGGACAAAAAATATTGTTGCATTCCTTGGGAAATCACCGACGCGAAATTCGTTCACAGTTATAATTACAACAATTTCAAGGCAGCACTTATTGAGCCCACTAGCCACAGTTTGAACTCAATCATGCGCAGTCCGATACATGCGCATGATATTTTTCCTGCCTCGTGGCGAGAAGTCCGATGTCATTATCTTTCGCAACCAACTCTACAAGTGTATACACGTGTATATTATAAACTATGATTTGTGCACAAATTTATCGAGAATTCAGCACTCAGTAATAATAATCAACATTGCATTTGGATCACTAATTATTTAAACAAATCCAATTTAATAAAGATCGTCTACAATTACCTGGGTTCATCAACTTCAAGAAGTAACAACTTCACAGTCTTGCTATCTCACTCACACTGCATTCATACGCACCAGATATTCTAATTCATTTTTACACATTCATACTTGTACTCAGCAATACAAAATAAATTCATCTCTTGTCATTGTCGTTAGCTGAATACAACCAGTAAATTCAGTGCAATCTACATTCACTACTATTATTAATTATTTTCTATAATAAATAAACTCAGTGCATTTATTATTCGTTCAGCGCATCTCGACTACCCTTCTCTGTACACGCACTCTTACAAGTTCTACACGTTCAGCAGTCACAATAACTTCAAGATAATTTACTTAATTAATTAATTTCATTGCAATCAATAAAATTCAACTATTACTTTTCATGCTTTAACGCTATGGAACGTAACATGATCTCGAGCTGTAAAACCCTAGGAAGACCCTGGTAGAGACAGTGGTGGTTTATTAATATTAATTGCAAAGAATAGAGAATTCACTATCATGTATACATGTAACTCTTGGATAGTGTCGGAACTCAACATACAGCGCCTAACCATAATAATCATATCTGTTTGCCTTTAAACGACACAGTACCTAACTGAAAACTTAATCCATCTGCAGCCCATAATAGATGATATTCACACCTCTCAATACTTTGGTCTGTTTATTATTGCTGGAGATTTTAATGCCAGATTCGGGACGCTTGGGAACACGGACATTAAAGCAACGTCCAGAACCTCGGTGATATCAGACTCTCACATGACCTAACCATCAACCAAAGAGGAAAAGTGCTGTTAAAATTTCTCGAAGAAAATGGATTCTTTCTGATAGATGGACGTACTCGTGAAGACTCATCTGGACAATTCACGTTCTCGAATAAAAACGGCTGCAGCGTTGTCGACATGATCTGGGTGAATAACGCAGGACTATATCTTGTTGAGGATATGTGGGTTGAGAAACTAGTCACAAATTCGGACCATTTTCCAATCACCTTTCAAATTTACTTAGTATGCGATAGTATTGTAAATACAGCGACTGAAATAAATGCTACATCTAAACAATTTACACTGCAATGAGATAAAAAAAAAACTTATGATTAAATAATGTCATGGTCCTCTCAAGTTACTCGTGACTCCGCATATATGCACACCGAGGCCCTATGTAATAATCTATACTCTGCAATTGTTGACTCCGCTAGGGAAAGTCAGTTATTGAAACCAACTAAAACCTTCCTCACTCAGCCCCGCCAAATGCCTTGGTTCAGTAAAGAATGCGCTACTATGGAAGTTGAAATCAGAAACCTACTCTCACGCTGCAAAACTTTGCCTCAACCTTCTCATCTGTGGGCTGAATACCCTGACCTTTAATTCAAATACTGGACACTCCTAAAAAGTACAAAATCATCACATGAACACCAATAACGATGTAAGTTCAGGAATGTTGGCAATGCCACAAAATTTCAGGATACTGAAAAAGCCGTCCACAGAACTCCACCCCAAGCATCGCAAGTAGAGTTGGCAGAGTGGGAACTTTTTATCAAAAAATCTACATTCCTAAACCACACAATGACTGCTTATACCTGGGACCGTCTGGCCCAATATTTGATGCGGATATAACAATTGACGAACTTGAGAGCAGCCTAGCGAAAAATAAATCAGGTAAAGCACCCAGTTCTGACGGGATCCCTAGTGAGTTCTACAAAGCCTTACTAATTAATTAGAAAGTATACATTGTGGCCCTCTTCAAAAAAATCTTACACGATAATAATACACTGGCAGAATGGTGACAATTTTGATGTGTATGCTCCACAGAAAAAGAGACACAACAAACCCCAACAATTATCGAGGAATTGCACTAGTTGATTTCCTAGAATAGATTTTCATGCAAATTTTACATGAAGGAATTCGAACGTGGGCTAAGAACACTAATATCATACTCGATGAACAAGCTGGCTTTTAACCTGGTCGCGGCTGTGAAAATGTCTTTACACTTCTTGATTTACTGCAGATGCAACTACGCTCCAAAGGAACTACTGCATATGCTCTGTTTATAGATTTCAAGACAGCCATTGACGCTTTACCACATGAAAATCTCTGGGAGAAACTAATCCGATTCGGCCTGAGTGTCTGTTGCGTAATCACACTACATTCAAATTCAAATATAGTTGAACTTCCGACAAATGGAGGCAGCACCTACTGGGGCCTCGTGGCTGTTAAATTTAAACTTGACTAGCGCAGTGCGACGCATGCGCATCGATTTTTTCCTGCCTCGTGTCAAGAAGACGTCCGCCATTATCTTTCGCAATATACGTTCAACTAATAACACGTTTTATAATTTAATCGTATAATTTTGTGCTCATCTCAAAGTAATTAATTGAAATTATATTCTAAATAAATCCAGCGATCATCAAGCTCAGCAATAATATAATTATTTATATAATTTGGAGCACCAGAGCTCATAAAATAAATATTTTCAAGAACTTAGAATTCAAGTGATCAACGACTACGTTTCTGAAGAGGTTCTTCGACGGAAATCATTACAGGTGCCTTTTTATTCAATAAATAATTATAACAGTGCTCAATTAAATTGAAAGACTCAATATTATAATTAATTAATTATCATTATGTTCAATATTACAATCAAATCATAAATTAACTTTCGCTCAATAGCCTCTGCAATCATGCTACCACGTGTTCAACAAATAAATTCAATTCAGTGAAATTTATCATAAACTCATTCAAATCAATTAAATTATGTTACGTCCGAGTAAATTTTTAGTTTTAATATTATTATCATTTTACTTTACTTTTATTGTAGTTTTTAAAATTTGTCTCAACACATAATTCATATTCGAATATTATATTAAGTGAAAAGGAATTTTAATCCTCACTATGGTCAGAGTGGCAGTTGACGCACTTCTTATCACAACTGCACTCTAAAATAAGACTTAAAGTAAATAGTACCATTGTAATGCATTTCTGATATGTTTTCTTAATTAAAAAATACTTAAAAATAAATTATGGTGTTTAGACAAATGAATGTTTAAATAAATAAAAATTAAAAGGTTTTAGGTAGATAATAAAATTTAACAATTTTAAATATTGTTAAGAGTAAAATACTAAAGCGAAAATACAATAAAATAAAATATTAGGAGGACAAATAAGTTTCCGCCGTTTTATTGTAGATGGCGCAGCACGGAGTTTCGGTTAGCTTTCGCAGATAATAACCGGCTTAAAAAATAGTTTGGACATTCAAGAACAACATAACCTATTAATATCATTGATTTTATATTGGTAAAATATAATTTTTATAAGTTGAAAATGTCAAAATTTGAGCCAAGTAAGCGTCATTTGCGGGAAATATTAGTTTACTTCTTTAATTTAAAGAAATCTGCTGCTGAGGCGCATCAATTGCTCGTAGAAGCATATGGTAAGGATGCTTTGAGTGAGAGAACGTATCGAGTGGTTTCAAAAGTTTAAAAACGGTGATTTCGACGTAGAAGACAAAGATCGCAGTGGAAGGCCAAAAATTTACGAGGATGCAGAATTGGAGGAATTATTGGAGGAAGATTCATCTCAAACACAAAAAGAACTTGCTCTAACATTAGAAGTCACTCAGCAAGCAGTCTCACATCGTTTAAAATCATTAGGAATGATTCATAAACAAGGAAATTGGGTTCCGTACGAATTAAAGCCGAGAGATATTGAACGCCGATTATGCTTAAGTGAAATGCTGCTAGCTAGACATAAAAAAAAGGGTTTTTTACATTGTATCATAACTCGTGATGAGAAGTGGATACATTATGACAATCCAAAAAGAAGAAAATCATGGGGATTACCTGGCCACGCGTCAACATCAACAGCAAAACCGAATATTCACGGAAAAAAACTTATGCTGTGTATTTGGTGGGATCAGCTAGGTGTAGTGTATTATGAGTTGCTTAATCCGAGCGAAACAATTACTGGAGCCCTCTATCGAACACAATTGATGATATTGAGCCGAGCTCTGAAGGAAAAACGCCCTCAATACTATTCTAGACACGAAAAAATTATTCTTTTGCATGACAATGCTCGTCCACATGTTGCGGCTCCCGTGAAAAAGTACTTGGAAACACTTGATTGGGAAGTGTTACCCCACCCACCGTATTCACCAGACATTGCACCGTCCGATTATCACCTGTTCCGGTCCATGGCACATGCTCTGACGGCGCAGCGGTTCACATCTTATGAGGATACCAAAAATTGGGTTGATTCGTGGATAGCCTCAAAAGACAAGGAGTTCTTCAGACGTGGGATTCGAATGCTGCCTGAGAGATGGGAAAAAGTGGTTGCAAGTGATGGGCAGTATTTTAAATAAATTTATATTACCGTTCTTCTATAATAAATGTTTAATTTGTGTTAAAAAACGGCGGAAACTTATTTGTAACCCTAATAGTTATTTTCATTTTAATGTTAAGTTCTCAGAATAGATTGGAAGACTATTATTTTTACAAGCTTAGCATTAAAATGAAAATAACTAGAAAACAATTTGGAAATTGAATAAATTTTATTCATTATAATTTGTAGAAAATAAAATTGTCTATCAAAAAAGTCCTATGACATTTTTTAATAAGTCTGATAGTTTAGCTGAAAAAGAAAAAAGATCTGGAAAATTATTATAGATTTGACTTCCAGCTCGATTAACTTTCGAATAGATGGATTTTTAAAAAAATGATGAGACCTTTTTTGTAGAGCGTTAAATTCTCTACAAGAATATCCTATGGACTAATTTATATGAGGTGCGAATGCTGATCTAAAAAAATAAAAAAATAGAAAAATTTTCTTACTATGTTATTTAAATGGGAAATGGAAAATTAGAAATAGGCACCTCTAAATTTAGTGACACGGCAGTGTCTCGCGCCAAGTACACGTTCAAACACACGTATGTGTGCGAGTGTGTAGCGCGAGCCTGCTGTGTCTCTATTCTGTAGATAGACGTCGTCTTGACAGCTCCAATTGCACACCTCGGACGCGAAGCGAAGAGGTAGTTCTCTATTGTCACCAATTTTCAATTACCATAAAATATATATATAAGCCGTAAATAACTTTAAAAAATATAAATTATTATATATTTTATTCATTTCTTACTAAATTAGTTCTTTTTCTAACAATTAGTTATTAATAAACAATAATGTACTCTATTGAAATATGGTCGCCCACGTTTTGTGATCTTACGAATTTTTATACATAATTGTCTACTTTTCGACATTTGTCATGGTGGTAGGACTGCTCTCATATACTATATGAGATATCGAGTATTATATTATAGTAGCATACATGCTAAAGCACATTCAAAATTATTTTGTATATATTTTTAAGCAATTAATAGGTTGAATCATTAGTATGTGATAGCCATTTTATTGTCAACTTGGAAATTTAACTTCCCTAATAACCACTTTAGCGTGGTTAACAGTAATTTGACAGTTGAAATTACCTGAAATTCGCAGCCAGAATTTGTCGATAATTTGATAGCAAAAGTGGGAAGAAAAATTAGCGGTTAATTTTTCCTCAATTTAGAGGCAACTTGTATTATAAGAACATAAAGTTGGAAAAGTTCATTCGTACCATTACAGAAGGTAAACAAATTGGTAAATAAAAGTGTCTACAATTTGACGGTAAAAAAATACTTTACAATTTTTCAAGTCTAATTAACAATAAATTGGTATAAAAATTTCCCTGAAAATTGACAACTTTTTTCTAGTAACCTTTTGAAGTGAATTTGCATTCTAATTCGGGTAGTAAATTTACCTCAAATTGTATAGCAAGTTGTATACAAATTGTCGTCAAAAACAGAAGAGCCTAAAATTGACGGTTATTCGACGAAAAATTTTGTGAAGTAAACCTCTGCTAAGTAAACTGTGCTATTAGGGTTAGTTGAAATTTACTACCCGGATCGGACAGCAAATTGCTAGCAAAAGTCAAACAAGCAACTTTTGCAGGCAGCTTTCTGTTAATTTGTAAAGTATATTGCACTTAAATTGCAGTCACCACAGACCTGAACAGCAGAAGTTGACGTATATTTGCTGCTAAATTGGAAGAGACATCTGCTTGGCAAACTTTTTCTCATTTATTCTGATCTATTTAAAATATAAAGAATGTTAAGCATGTAATATACGTAATCATGAATTGTTAGTTGATTATTCATCATTTACTTGGAAAAAAAAAATACCAACCTACAATAAACTTATAATTTATCTCATTTAAACCCTGATAGCCAGAGTTTCTGATCAGATAGTTGGTGTATATGAGTTCTGACCAACTTGACGACAAGTTGTCGATAACTTTCAGCTTTTGTAACTGTTGACTACAAGTTTCACAGAAATTTGGAGCCAATCTATTGCGACAACTTTTTGACAACTTTCTGTCCACTTCTGTAATGACAACTTTTGCGGTCAACTTGGCGACCGGTTGCGACAGTAGATCGTCGTTAAGTGGCTGCCAACTTGGCTATCAGGGAAATTTTTCTTCGGATTCTCTATCATCAATACCCTAATAGCACAGTTTGCTATAGCGAAAGTTTACTTTACAAAAGTTTCCTTGAATTTTTCGACAAATGTCCGGCAACTTCGGACTTATCCGTTTTTGAAGACAATTTGTATGCAACTTGCTATACAATTTGACGTAAATTTACTGCCCGCATTAGAATTCAAATTTACTTTAAAAGTTGACTAGAAAAAAGTTGTCATCAATTTTCAGGAAAATTTTCTTATCAATTTATTGTTAATTAGACTTAAAAAATTATAAAGTATTTTTTCACCATCAAATTGTAGACAATTTTATGTATCAATTTGCATACCTTCTGTAATGGTAAGAATAAACATTACCGACTTTTTTTCTAGTAAAAAGTTACCTCTAAATTGAGAAAAATTAACCGCAAATTTGTCTTTCCAACTTTTGCTGTCAAATTGTAGACGAATTCAGGTAGCAAATTTTTGATAATTTCAACCTCAAGTTTTTCATTCTGAAAGAGATGAAAAATTTAGTCATTTTATTATCATGATAAAAGAAAATTCAGCATGGATAGAAATAGATGATTCACATGTTCAATCAGTACGGTGGCCTTCCAATGCAAGAAATGCTTATGTTCGTTTTTAAAAAAAAATAAAACGATTTTTAATCCTACAAAAAGAACATCAAATCCCACCAAAAACAGATTCTCTGTTATAAGGTCGCGCCAAGTACACGTTCAACATCCCTATCCAAAAATTCTCATAGAATCCACTCAACTGCGACAAAAACCGCAGAGAATCCTATAGACTGTATTGGTTTCTATGAAGTTTTTGTCGCAGTTGAGTGGATTCTATGGGAATTTTTAGATAGGGATATATTCCTTACTGCATCAAACATAATTTTTTTTACAAAAAATACTGAAATCAAAAAACGAAAATACCAAGTAACTGGGATATTGTAAAGATAAAAAAATTTATTATTTTGAAAATATACAAATAAAAAAAAAAGTTATTTGAATGTACTTGGTGTGCGCTAACGTAAAAAATATATATATGTTTTAGTGACGTCATACCTTTTAATTATTTTATATTTAGATCGTATTTTGGGACACCAATATTGGCCCATGCTTGGCTCAAGATTGGGCACTCAGTCCTGGCCGTTACAATGATTACCCGGGCTTGGACCAAGACTGGGTTCCCCTGTCTTGGCCATCCAATGGTAAGCAAGACTTGGGCCAAGACTGGATAACCTAGTATTAGCCATCCAATGTCAAGCCAGACTTGGGCCAAGACTGGGTTTCCCTGCCTTAGCCGTCCAATGGCAACCCAGACTTGAGCCAAGGTAGGATTAACCAAGTTTGGCTATACCTATAGTTTAATAAGTAGATCATATTAATGTATCAGTTCAACATCAGTAGGTTCGTCCAGTAGCTATCGTTCGGACCCAGCAATCAGATGGATGGCATAATAATAATAATTTTTTTTTTTAATTAAATTTATCCGTTTCCTCGATGCATAAGCAAGGTTTGGCAACAAAGTCTGGGCCAGAACTAGCAACCAAGCATGGGCCAAGTCTGACAACCAAGCGTGGGCCAAGTCTGGCAACCAAGTCGGGCCCCGTATTATCATTCCAGAGTCCTACCAAGGCTGGCTTACAAGCTTGGGCCAAAGTTTTTATACTTGGGCCAAGCCTGAACCAAGCCTGGGCCCGTCGTACTTTCCTCTCTGGGTTGCAATCAATACTAAAAATTGGAATTATTTTATAATATAAAAATTAGGGTGTGCCGATAAACAACATTTTTTTTTTTTTTGGGCATCACCAGAAATTGATGGAATATGACAAGATAAAAATTCTGTCAGAAGATTGGCTCTTAAATTCAAGTTTTAGAGGTAGCCCATCGCATTTTTCGATTTCCGATTTAAATAACGTAGGATTTTACAGTTTAAAATTTTATCACTCACCAAGGAATCAGTGTGTTGGAAAAATCAATGAATACTTGTGTTAAACATTAAATGTTCCACAAAAAAGGTCTTATAGTTTTTTAATAAAATTAATTTTTTGAAAGTTATTCGAGGTCAAAGTTGGATTCATAGTAAATTTTAGTATTATTGCACACCTCAAGCGTGAAAGCGCTGAGGGTGCTTTATGATCGCTCTAAATTTTTTGACTCATTCATTCAAATTAAATTATCTCGAGATTTTTTACTTTTTTGGCGAAACTATCAGATTTATCTTAAAATGTGATAGAGTATTTTATGTAAATCATTTCACTTCCTACGACTTATTTTCCACAAAGTGATACAGTTCACTTGAACCAAGAAAATTAATCTTGATACAAGAAATTTTTTTTAACGATTCAGAAAATTGAAATATTCTTGCACCTAGTAAATAATTATCTTGAATCAAAATTTTTTTTTCCACAACATATTTTTATGTTTAAACAAAAAAAATTTTTACTTGTTTTAAGAGTTTTTTTTTCTAAATATGAGAAATATTTTTTTTAAGAAAGATGTGTTAGTTTTTTTGAAACAATATAACATTTTTAACTTCCCGCTAAGAAAATTGCAAATTTTCAAAAATTCGGGAAGTTATTGGTTTCAGTCCGATTTTCAAAAATCGAATTTCTAATAGATATTGAAGTTTTGAGGTTCTAGGAAGCTATTCTGACTAATTTCACGATGATGTCCGAGTGTATGTATGTATGTATGTATGTACGTACGTACGTATGTAAATATCTATAACTTCTGAACGGATGAACCGTTTTTGATCGTCAAGGTGTCATTCGACGCGGTTTGTCAATATCTCGAAGCTGAAAAAAATTGAGCTTGATTGGTAGAGATTCGTTCAAGAGAAACCGTTGTCGAAAGAATTAAAAGACAAATTTTTTTTAGTATTTTGGAAATTTCTCAAAAACGACTCGATAAATCAATTTCAAAATCTGATCAGTTGTAGAACTCAATAAAACGCATCGATTGCCACCTTAACCGTCCCAATCGGTTTATTCGTTCGAGAGATATCGTTGTAGAAAAAATGGTAAAAAACGTTATTTTTCGAAAACAAAGGCATACAAAAGTGTTTTCGAGCACGAAGAGCTCGAAAATGTATTCTCAACAATGTTTTCGAGCTGGCCCGAAGGATCAACTGACAGACCGACTTTTTGGTTCGAAGACAATAAATTTTCTCGAAATAAGTACTATTTTTTAAACGCAAAAATTTTTGTATGCTCCGACCAAGAAAAAAAATCCTTACACTAAGAGAAAAATAATTTGGGAGTAAAGATATATTTGTATATATGTAGGAGAGGGAAGTCATCGGTGCTATAAGCAGCAGCGGAAGTAGTTCGATGCTCGCCACGAGATCGCGCCCACCAATTGTCGTGTCCCTGGTAAGAAACTTATTTCAGAACTGTTAAATTCCAAACTTGAGACTATTCTGACCCGGGTATTCCTCCGTTATTTGACAGAGTGATAAGTACCTTTTTTGATGGTAATATAGTACACCCTATATCACATAATGCCAAAAATATCTATTATCATTATTTTCATGAATAATTATTCTTAGAAATTAAACTTGGATTTAAAAAAAAAAAATTATTTTGATAAGAAGTATAGTCTCTACTATATGAAGAAAAATTTACAATTTATTTAATACATTGTATAGAATGTAAATTAAGCGTACAATTTAAATTTCCACTGAATCAGCCGTGGTGTAAAATAAGTCTAGTTTTAGTGCAGTCTTTCTTCTATTGAAGCTCCGGTGGGAATAGCGGGTAAAAATCGTGTAATACGTTATAATTTAAGCGTAAAATATTAATTTCCACTGAATCAGCAGTGGTGTAAAATAAGTGTAGTTTCAGTGTACTCCTTCTATTGAAACTCCGGTGGCAATAGCAGGTAAAAATCGTGTAACCCAGAGGAGTACGGTAAAATTTAAGTGTATGTTGCGTGGAATTTTTTCACATTTACACGGTGGGATTTCAGGGGATTCAGTGGAATCAGATCCGCCAGGAACTATATTTTCCATGATTACCTGCATCGGAACTTCAAGATCCAGTGTCAGCAGCCAGTAAGAAACAAGTTAATTTCAAGTCTATGATGCGGAGAACTGTTAAAGAATGGGAAATATGTGATTTACAGTCACTTATTAAATAGTAAATAAGATAAAAATATTATTTTCACTTATTTTTTAATAATTTTATTTGGTTAATAAAAACTGTGACTTAAAAAATGAAATGAGTAACCTGAAGTGACAAGTAAACAAATGAGAGTAATAAGGCTGCAAACAAACATTAAATATAACCGACACCGGGCAGAAACAATTGTGTTTCTTCCCAAGGGAAGAAACACGCATGCTTCTGCCCGCTGTATGAAGGTATTTTTTAATTATGAATTCACTAGCAGTTGCTTGCAGCATCGGCTTGAAATAAGCTTGTTTCGACGGGCTGTAGAGACACTGAAACTTCAAGTTTCGATGCTGGTATCATGAAAAAAATATTGTTGATTTATATTTTCACGTGGATGGATTTTTAGCCGGATGAGGATTTTTTTAAAATATATTTTCCTACATATTTCCCTTATTGTAAAAATGTTAAGAAATCGCTAATTACGCAGCTTTAAAATAGAAGGGAAAAATTGGAGTAAGTATAGGTTTTCAGAGTAAGGTTTTAAAAATGTTCTCACCTCGCATAAAATTTTTTCACATAAAGTGCTGAATCCACTATATTTGTTACTATTAAAATCTGAAGCGTTCAAATAAAGTTTAACTTAGGGCCAGTTTTTCAAACCGAGTTTATTTGTGATCCGGGTTTAAATTCATATTGCTGGTATATATCTATGTTACGTCGGATTTGTAACGAAAATAAATATATTTGATCCTAGTCTTTCGACCAATAGACCGGGGACAAGAAACCTTAGTGAAGGAATGTGTAAATTAAAACATGAATTTAAATTATAAATAAATAAATATATTATTACAAATAAATTTCGATTAAAAACAGTTAAAATGAAAAGATTGAAGTCAAGGTTATATAATACAGAATTATTTGGAATTTAACTTGTTAACAAATACTAAGTAAATTTTAGATACAAATGACAATTATTTCTTTTACGCTATGTACTACGAAAATCTAATTATTTTAAACGTGCCATCAACTAAGTGGCTTATGTGAGTGATACTCCAGCCTACACTAGTTGAAATGACTGGTAGAGAATGTTTCTTAATAATACAGTACAAAAATATTATTATATGAGACATTTAATTTCGTGGACTTACTACATATTAAATGGCGATGATTTTTCATTGATATTTTATTGAAGTATGCGTTGATCGAAGGTCTTCATCCTTTGGTGAATAATTATTGGCCTATTTCTTACTTCATATTTAAAATCGACTACGTGTACATCTTTCATTGTATCAGGTTTTTTAAAAAGTGGTGGCTAGCAGCCTACTTTTTACTATATGAAAATGAGATCACTTGGATATAGGAATAATAACGGGTATTAGGTTAATAGTTCGGGACTCACAACACAACTGACTATTTTTGGGTCCGTTCGTTAGACTTTCGGAAAAATGGGTGGTTTTCCAAGTTTCTGTATTTGGGGGAAATTCTCTTCCCACGTTCTTCCACCTCTACCCAAAAGTTTTCCACTTCTTTTCAGAAAACCATTGTTTCGGGGCCGCACTATCCCTTCCAGATTGATTTCCCGTTTCCCTCTCTTTCAGTTCTTTACAACTCACTGCTCTTTTTTTGTTAATAATAAATGTAATAATAGTAATATTAATAATAATAATAATAAAAGTAATTGATATTACTATTTTCATAAATCTTAATAAATAATTCGATTTATTTTTCTTAAATTATTGTTGAATGAAATTTTCTATTTCTATTTTGTTTAAGTTTTATTCTAATATTTTAATATTTTATTTGTTTTTAAATTCTGATATTTTAATGTTTTATTTTATTTAAATTAAATTCTCATATTTTAATATTTTATTTTATTTTATTTCATTTGAATGTTAATAATTCCTTTCAAATTTTAAATATTTTATTTAAATTCTAATATTTTAATGTTTTATTTTATTCAATTTAAATTATCATATTTAAATATTTTATTATTTTTAATTCGAATGTTACTATTTTATTCTATTGTATTTTCGCTTTAGTATTTTACTCTTAACAATATTTAAAATTGTTAAATTTTATTATCTAACTAAGACCTTTTACTTTTTATTTCTTTAAACATTCATTTGTCTAGACACCGTAATTTACTTTTAACTATTTTCCAATTTAGAAAACATATCAGAAATGCATCACAATGGTACTATTTAATTTAAGTCTTATTTTAGAGTGCAGTTGTGATAAGAAAGTGTGTCAACTGCCACTCTGACTATGGTGAGGATTAAAATTCCTTTTGACTTAATATAATATTCGAATATGAATTATGTGTTGAGACAAATTTTAAAAACTACAATAAAAGTAAAATAAAATGATAATAATATAAAAACTAAAGATTTACTCGGACGTAACAATCTATATGCTATTTATGTATGGATATACTACTAACATTAATTGAAAACTTGATAAAAATAAACTTGTTTCGATAAACTAGCCTTAAAAATTGTAATCTGTATTGAATTAAGAACTTTGACATGTCAAACTTTTTTTAAATTTCTTTACAATGAATTTTATTTACGTAGGAACGCTTTGAGCTTTTATTTATTGAGGTTAAAAGTAAAAACTAATAATTTAATTAATTCTATTTTTAATAGAATTTTTTTTTTTTCCAATTAAATTCATTTTATTTTTTGATATGACTAGAATTGATCTATCAAATTGATGTAGATTATCAATTAAAAATATAAATAGCTAATGAGAATTGTATCTTTAGTTAAATTTACACCTATTACCAATTTGTATTTGAAAGTAAATTCGAACAAAAACATGTTTAATAATTACTGTGTTCATAACTACTATTTTAGAACATTTTTTAGAAATTTAAACTCGGATTAATAATAATATGAATTAAATACGAATAATAAATTTTCATCATGTGAAGAATTTAGCGATTTTATAATTTACAGTTTGATTTTTGAGAGCTTACATTATGATAAAACCGTGGCGAAAGTGGTTGGACTTACAAAAATTTTCGTTCAAACCTTTTTTTTAAAACGTTTCATTCGTTACCAAAATATAAACTAATTATTTCTAAATTTTGTTTAGTCGAAATATTATAAAATTCAAAAGAAACAAAAATGTGTTTTTTGTAATGTATTAAATTTTGACTTGGAATATCTGTTAAATGCTTATGTTTATGAGTAATTCGTAAGAAATTTTCCGTTTACAACGACCAATTTACTACAAAAATAAGCATGTTTATTATTGCTGTTTTTCTGTTCGTTGAAAAGTTATGAATTTTTTTTTTCATTTCAGTAATTGAAGAATACAAAATTAATGATAGCTTAAGACACACTCTAACATATGCCCAAGAAAAACATGCTTGAGGAAGATTCTGATGCCAGTGCCTTAATCGGAACCCCTAGTCACTTGTGTCGTTTTCTACGTATGGGTCTTGCGCAAGATCATGTATCAAGAAATCATCATCAATACTTGTGCATGACTTACTCAAGGCATTGTACACAAGAATATTGAAAATATCTTAGATATGGTGCTGTTGAAAAGTTTCTGGCACATTTCTTGCACCAGTAACCTACAGCACGTACTTACGCATGGCTCACGGAAGGCCCAAAATTAACCTTGAGCGTTGAGCCGATCTTGAGCAAGCCATACACAACTATTTTTATTTATAGTCTTTCTCCAAAATCGATTTATGTTCTGGGACGATTTTCTTGCGCAAAGCTTGCACTAGACTTACTATTAAAATCTAGCCATAAGTATCTGCAGCAAGATACACGTTGAAAAAGACACTAGCACCTATCGATCATGAGACCAGATTTACTCAAGCCTTGAACAAGATTGTTATATTGCTGAATACATACGTACACTTGCAATTATAATTAATTCCTGAGTTTGAAAAAAAAGGAATGAAAACTGGCATTAAGGTTTTCTTTCATCTATTAAGATTGCAGAGTTGGAAATCAAGATTTGTAATATTTATGATTGAATGAAAATTTTAAGTCCATATTATTATATATACGGCCGTCCAATTTCAAAACACGGTGAGTGATAAATTTTTCAAAATCGATTTCTTAGTATTTTTAGTTCCACTGGAGTTTTGTGAACATGATTCTATACATATTTCAAAAATTTTATTTTTGTGAGTTACTGTGTTTTGAAATTGGGCAGCCGTATATTTATACATATTAGAGTGTTTCAAAAAAAAAAAAATTTTTTTTTGTTTTATAGTATCCAAAAATTGAAAGTATAACTAAAAATACAAATTTTGGTACCAATCCGGGCTCTTAATAATGATACTAAGGTTTGCCTCAATCCATTTTTCTTTTTTCCATTTAAATAACACGGGAAAAAAATTTTTTTTTCTTTTAGAATTTTCTAGCTCACAAACTAATCAACGGATTTTTATGCACACGAAATATTTTTTAGGACATTAAACGCTCTACAAAAAAAATCTCTTATCATTTTTTGATAAATCCCATTGTTTAAAAGTTATTTAAGCTTCAAGTCAAATTTATAGTGTTTTGAGATTTTTTTACTTTTTCGGCGAAACTATCAGTCTTATCGAAAAATGTCATAAAAACTTTTTGTAGATAATTTTATTCCTTACAAATTATTACGAATAAAGTTTTTGGACATTCCGCATTGTTCACAAGTTATTTTCGTTTCAATGTCAAGCTCTTAAAAAAATAGATTTCTGATTGAAATCTCGCCAAACTCTCGCACAGATGTTGCACAAATGTTACAGAGATGTCACAATAGTGACGCACAGATGTCGTCTATGTGTCGCAGAAATGTAGCAGAAGTGTCGCAAAAGTGTCGCACAACCGTCGCAATAGTTTTACATAAATGTCGCACTAGTGTCAGAGAGGTATCGCAAAGTTTTTGCAGAATTGTCGCACAAATATTGCACAAATATCGGAATAGTTTCACATAAATGTCGCACTAGTGTCACAGAGGTATCGCAAAGTTTTCGCAGAAGTGTCGCATAAATGTTGCACAAATATCGGAATGAGGTCGCAAAAATGTCGCCCAAGTGTCGCAAGTGTCACTCAAATGTCGCGCAAATTTCACACAAATGACGCAAAAGTGTCACACAAATGACGCCAAAGTGTCGAACAAATGTCGCACAAGTATCACACAAATATTTTACAAATGTCACCCAAGTGACGCACGTGTAGTACAAGCGTCACTCAAGTGTCGCACGTGTCGCATAAATGTTGCACAAGTGTTAGACAAGTGTTACAGAGATGTAGCACAAGTGTTGTGCAAGTGTCACATGAGTGTCGTACGAATGTCGCACAAGTGCTGTTCAAATGTTGCACAAGTGTTGTGCAAATCTCGCTTGAGAGTCACATAAGTGTCGCAGAGATGTCGCAAAGTTGTCGTACAAATTTCGCACAAACGTCGCCCAAATGTCGCTCAAGTGTCGCTTGAGTGTCACAGAGATGTCACACAAGTGTCGCGCAAGTGTCGCACAAAAGTCGCAAAAATGTCGTGGAATTGTCATAAGATTATAATAAAAGTGTTGCACGACTGTCACACAAAAGTCGCACAAGTGTCGCAGAAGTGTTCCAAAAGTGTCGCGGAATTATTATACGAATGTCAAAAAAGTGTTGCATGACTGTCGAACAAGTGTCGTAAAGTGTCGCGCAAGTGTCGCAGAGATGTCGCGTAAGTATCACGCAAGTGTTATGACCATGATAGAGAACACAAAAAAAATAGTA